>CM060834.1:50665000-50880000 GCA_030762175.1 Metallyticus violacea
AGAGTGAAGAATTGGCTGGTAGACAAACATAAAAACCCTGAACTGCAGCTCAGATCCACTCTTTCCACCATGAAATTAAAAGCTACAAAGGCAGAAATCGGGAGGTGAACCCCATGATTCACTCGTGGCACATTTTTAGTTGATTTAATTTCCATATCCAGTCTCTGCAAACCACTGATTTACAACTTTCATTATTTCATAATCTAATAAAAATATTCTACCTCGAAAGGGTTCCTTTTAGTTTTGAGAATAACCTCAAGTCGCTGGTACTTGGATTTGAAGAGTAGCATATGTTGCAGCAGTTCAAACCCCTTTATCAATTGCAGAAGACTTGTGGCTTGAAGCACGACATTTCTCGTCTCAACTTTCTGCGATTGCATCATGTAATTGTGAAACTAAATTGATCCGTTATTGCTGTCCCTCTCAGCAAACAATCAACCAGGATAACGCCTTGTGTATCCCAAAAGCAGACAACATGATTTTGTCTGTGGACGGCTGCACACTGAATTTTGTATTTGCATCCTTTACTCTGCGTTTTGGTTTCAGGATCACGGTGATAACCCATACTCACAAATCTGTCAAGTTCTTGTTTTCTTACCTGAATGGGATCGCCACGGGTGGCTGAGGTCGTTAAGGCGCGGGCTCGCGAGCGGGAGGTCTGGGGTTCGAATCCCGCGAGGACCGTCTTCCCTGACTGAGGTTTTTTCCGGGTTTTCCTCAGTCCTCCTATCTGGCAAATGCCAGAGAGGTACCCTAAACTTAGGCCTGGAACGTTTCCTTCCTAAAATAAAAATATCCTTTCCCAATTGATCATTTCATCTCATGTATCATCAGTGTCCACCGCCTGTGGTGCCTCAGCAGTAAAAACGGGCGTTAAACACTATTAAAAAAAATTACCTGAATGTCTTAAGTGTTGCTTACAAACGTTGACCCTAAATGTTTTTGAGTTACTTATTTTGCAGTTAATGTTTTCACACACAATTCTTTAGTTAATATGTTAAGTAATGTATGATGTGAGATATCTGTTTTCTCTTCTACAGTGCTGGGAAAGTGCAGCTGCTGCAATGGGAAAAAGGAGGATTCGTCGCGAATAAAGTTAGTATTTATATTTTAATATTTATATGTTTACTGAACGCATAAAAAGATACTGTATTTAAACTGGTAATTATAAGCACTAACATGTGTTATAAGAGATTTTGAAAAGTGATCCTCAGCGGCAATACATTGCCGGCTGTATTTCAGCTAACTTTTCTTCCGTAAGAACGGGGCGGTTCGGAACATGTTTCTTGTCATTGAGATATCCTGTCGTAACTTTTAAGCAAGCTGGCAAATAGTTTCGCTATCTGAAACAGGATTACAAGGAAATTTTCGTGTGAACCGCCTTTATCACTTCTCTGTAAGGGACCGTTTTCACAGATTGGCGCATGCTTTTACGTATGGCATAACTATCGAATAATAACACTGGGCAACAAAAAAATAATTTTTGAATGTTTCGAGCACTTCATGAGGCAATTCCTACTAATTGTGGGTTGAGAAAAACAAATATGACAATGAAAAATTTTTATTAGCTCTAGTTTCTATGATATATACAAGGTGGAAGTATATATATATATATATATATATATATATATATATATACATATTAACGGATTAAGAGAAAAGGATACATTTTAATTACATACATGCTAACAACAATGAAAGTGCATTTGATTTTTTTAACTGGTAATTACATGCTAAGAGTTCTAAATTGCTGGAAAAATACTTCGCAGATAGTCGTGTCTGAAGAGAATCATGTGGTGGCCTATTGACTTCGTCGTCTTTTAGCTTGCCTCTTGTGATGGAGTTCCGCAGAATCCCTATACAAAGACCAAGAGTAATCCGCAAGCTTTACTTCATTCCAACGGCCCTGATATATTTGTTCCATAACAGAAATGTCCTGATGGAATCTCTCCCCATGTTCATCACTAACAGCTCCACAACTAGGAGGGAAAAAGTCTAGGTGGGAGTGGAGAAAATGGATCTTGGGACATGTTGCATCCAAGGTTACGGTATTTTTGCAGGACCACTGTCACCAAATGCTTGTAGTTGTCATCTCTTTTGTTGCCTAAAAATCCATGAACAATACCCTTGAAGGCTTCCCAAGCTTCCTTTTCTTTCCTCTCCAAAACTTGGTCAAATGCAGGATCCCTTACAAGTTCTCTTATTTGTGGTCCGACAAAAATGCCTTCCTTAACTTTTGCATCACTTAATTTCGAAAATTTCTCTCTGATGTACTTAAAGGCCCGTCCTTCTCGGTTCATAGCTTTGGCAAAGTTTTTCATCAAACCCAACTTGGTATGCAGGGGTGGAAGAAGAACGTCTTTTGGGTCCACAAGAGGCTTGGCAGTCTTTACAAGAGGCGTCAGATTGCGTTTCTGTGAGGAAAATGTTATTTCACCACAAATATAACAAAAGTTATTCACCATATTTACACATTTTCGTGGAATTTTTACAAATTTTACACTAAAAAAGCACTCGCGAACCAGAAATTTTGCATTAATTTGAGTAGAAACTACATGTAATTCACAGTCACAGCAACAGTATCTATGTTTATGACTTGCAAACAGCTGAAGAGCATTTGTGTTTTGTTATTTGACAGGTGTGCCAACTCCCAAAATAATTCCCCCAAATTTAAAATCTTCACTCTAAAAAATGAAATGTCACTTTATCTTCAAAACAAGAGCTAATCTATCATTTTTATGGTGATTTTTGAATACAGCAGATGGAAATACATGTAAATTCACTATTTTTAAGCCCGAAACATTTTCATTGTTGCCCAGTGTAATTAGCACGTGATTTGCAAGCATTGAAAGCACCGAGTAACTCACAAGCTTTCCTCAAACTAATTTGAAGCTGCTACCTGAACATGCATTATATGGCCTTGAGACTAGCTTCTCCCAGTAGTACTCGCTCTCAATTTCGCTATGTGTGCTATATATGCCTAATAATCGTGCATCGATTTTACAGTGCTGCATGCACTTTATTTATGGTTTTTTTTTTTTTTTTTTCCAAAGACGACTGGCATGCCTATCTTCTCAGAAGTTTGTTATACGTAAACTGAAGTTAATCTATTTACTATATCAGAAGATATTGCACATTTCCCAAGAAGATGGTGACATGTCCTGAATTTCCGGAATCATTAATTTCATTTGCAAGTATTTAATCACTGTTCTTTGCTCGACACGCTTCATTTGTTTAATGAGTCAGCATTTCTTATCATTTAAACAGCTGACACGTAGTAATGAAACAACGCATGAACTTGTGCACGTGACTTTTATATATTTCATGCACTTTTGCGTCATAAAATAAAAATTTACTTAGGCTGAATACAGCAGGTCAGAAGCCTAAATGGAAATTATTTTGGTAAGAATTTCGTAGATATTATCAGAAATCTGCAATAATATGACTTTATGCATTTTCTGTACGCTTGATACACCGTAAAAATGTCATAAAAATAATGTATTTATTTGCAAAGGGTAGCAAAATCCTTTATGTTACCACCTTTCATTATTCTTCCAGCTTTTTGAAAAGTAAAATTTGAAGTCTCCAGTTTCTTGATAATTTCGGAAGGTTAACTGAAATTGCATGCGCTGTATGAAACTAAACTGAGCAGCTCAATGCTGTAATGATTCATTTACAGACACTGTAGAGTCAGAAAAAAGTTCACCTGACTTCAAAACTTCGAAGTACTTAGTGCAGAAAATCACAGCTTTAGTCCAGATTTCTTACCTTGTAATCACAGATTGTAGAGGCAGACACAAGAAGCTGCTGTTGTATTGTGCGCGAGGGGAAGTTAAAAAAAATTTTTTTGGTTGCCGATATTAGTTTATTTACTTCTTGATATCTGCCTGTTGAAACGAACAACGAACTTCTGCAATTTCGCTTTCAATATAACAATGGATAATGTAGCGTTAAAACATGAAAATTCTATAGTATGTTGTGAAGTATGTAATACTCAATCAAGTATTTAAAAACATATGAAATAAAATACATACAAAACTGTTCTACTTGTGTATCTCGTAAACTTTTGTCTTTTATCTTGCATAAATAAGGTGCGTTGGAAAATGATAAGACCAACTGACGAAACTCGTCATGTAAAGAGATAAACTGAAATCAAAAGTATTTTAACTTAAGTAGATCAAATTGTATAAGTTTTATCACATGATTAATTACAAAAAATGCATCCCTTTCAGAGACCGCCAAATACAAAAAAAAAAAAAAAAAAAAAAGTAAAATGATAAAATTACTTGTCATTAACATCCTATAAATGAATTATCACAAGTAATATCACAAGAGAGTCTGAGGTTGCCGATAAATTCATGAACGTAGTGTGTTTATCTGGAAAGCTCAGACCCTCCAATGATATTTATTAGGATTATTTTAGGAATAAAATAAGATATTAAATATAATTCCCCTAAACTTGTGTTTCAATATTGAAATAATTGTACATTTGTATTGTGAATACTTAACCTTTTCAAGCCATCTAGCAACAGGCGAATTTCGATTGTCAGTAATGCCAATAGAGAAAATCAAACACGGGTTTGGGACTATTTCATGAATAGAATGCGAATAAAAGAAATATGTATTTGAAATTCGCGCACTTTGTGAATACCTACCTATTCAAAAATAGGTCAGAATGAAATAGATAAAAGTCTACTAATACAGTCGCTACCGTTAGATTTACTAATACCAACTGAGAAAAGCAAAACAGAGAAAACGTTTTCCCATTCTGAACAAGTGTTTATTAAGATACCTGGTTGGTTAGGCAGATATTGTTACATATTTTATAAAATAATTTCAGACCGTTTGACTGGATACGCATCAACAATAGCTTGAGTTAATATAAATTAAGTTAATTAAATTTACAATTACTGAAAACACAGAAAAGTGGTCAGTGATGCATGCTCAGGATGCGGTATAGAGTTGGCTGCTTACAACACAAGTTAATAGTGTTTAACGCCCGTTTTAACTACTGAGAAACCACGGGCGGTGGACAAAGATGATACACGAAATGATAATTTGGGAAAGGATATTTTTTTAAAGGAAGGAAGCGTTCCAGGTCTAAGTTTAGGGTACCTCCCCGGCATTTGCCATTTATGAGGACTGAGGAAAACCTGAAAAAAGCCTCAGTCAGGGAGGACGGTTTTTTTTTTTTTTGAGTAGTGTTTAACGCCCGTTTTTACTACTGAGGCACCACAGGCGGTGGACACTGATGATACATGAGATGAAATGATAAATTAGGAAAGGATATTTTTTTTTAAGGAAGGAAGCGTTCCAGGCCTAAATTTGGGTACCTCCCCGGCATTTGCCAGTTATGAAGACTGAGGAAAACCTGGAAAAAACCCCAGTCAGGGAGGACGGTCCTGGCGGGATTCGAACCGCAGACCTCCCGCTCACGAGTCCGTGCCTTAACGACCTCGGCCACCCGTGGCGGTCAGGGAGGACGGTTCTGGTGGAAATCGAACCCCAGACCTTCGGCTCCAAATCCGCGCCTTAATGACCTCGGCCACCCGTGGCGGTACACCACAAGACAAACGCACATCGTGTGATCAAACGAATTTGATAATTTTTTCGATAATTTCACTGCGATATCTGGCTGTGATTGGTCAGAATTCAAATTTTTGTTTCGTTTCATTCAAGATGGCGTCATATAAGTAAAATAGTCTTTAATATTCTATGAATGAAACCTTTTTCAGCACAACCTAAATCACAAGATCCGCCTTACCCTCTTCAAGTGCATTCCATGCATATATAATAGAGGTCTTCCATTTCTGCATATTGGCATCTTGATTCTCTTCGCGATAAAATGACCTGCATACTTTCTCCATAGGTTTTAGGTCCGGGAAATTGACGGGTATGACACTAACACTTTTGTGACGAAACCACTCGCTTGTAGAACTAGCAATGTGGATGGTTGCATTGTCCTTCTGAAATATCCAATTCCCTGTTCTAATCCTCTCTGCAACAGGTAAATGTGTTTGTTGTTCAAGCAATGTATGACTTTCATACGACCTGCCGGGAACGCAAGATGTGCTTTACCTCCATACCGAATCCACCCAAGGCCATCAGAGACTTTCCTCCTTACTGTCTCTGTACAAACACTTCCTCTTCTTTTCTGAGGTCATGTCAGTAGTATGCCCCACTGTCGGTACCGTTCACGTTGAATTTCTTCTCATCGCTAATTATTATATGTTTGCATTCTATGCGTTCCTTAGCCCAGTCAATCCGTCTCTGTTTATGGTAAATCATAAGACGGTTGCTTCTTCTTTTTCTTGTATTTTAATATGTTTGTTTGTCTCACTAGCCTGAACAAGTCGATTTATAAACGGTGACAGTGGAATCGCGTGCAAGTTGTCTTAACGATGACCCACCAGCACTTAGCTTTCTGATCCCTGACCTATTTAGTCGAAGCGTGGGTTTTTCATATCTTCCAGGCGACTTTTTAATTCCATAATTATTATTTTCTAGCTTCTGGAAGCTATTTATCATCCATGGTGGTTTGCCAAGCCTTCTTGCTATTTCCTGAGACGAAAATTCTTCTTCTTTGTAAGCTTTAACTTGACTTTAATCGTAGCTGGACAACCCTGCCTTCCGACCCTGCACAAACACTACAGACACAGGCGGCTACAGAAATGTATTTGCATATGAAGATCATGAAGTGTTCAGCCTGTTCTTATCATTTTGCAACAGGACTATTTTCTGTCTTCCGACCTGAAAGTATATGGTTGCAACTAGCCTTGCGATAAAGGTAATTTGATATACTTAAATTCACATATATTTGATTCCATTTTTTCTCCATTCATCAGTTGCTCTTATGTTTTTGCAACACACCTTACATAGCATTAAAACACTCGGTGCTAGAGATCAGTATACTTACATCTAGCCGGTCGCCTGTTGCATGGTTTTCTAGGTCAAAAGACACTACCTCTCCATCAGGCAACTACCCAATTATCCTCACGAGGCTGGATGAACTCCTTTACAGTCTTCTCCAACTTTGTAAATTTCTAAAGTACGTACCGGAGAACGAAATCGGGATCTTCCGAACATAGACAGGAACGCTGGCCACCACACTAAGCAGGTGATCAAATAAACTATCTACTAACATTATAATATACAGCGAGGTTATTTGACTTACAGCCACTTGAGCGCGGCTGCTTACTGGGGAAATGCAACCGTTTCAACCGCAAAAAGGAGATAGTGTCGTCTAATGTTAGTACTTTTATTTTAGTGTTCATATTTCTATTTAACACATAAAATGATATTGTATTTAAACTAATAATTATAAGCACTAATTATTCCCTTCAACGGCAATATATTTTCGGCATCTGCATAGAGAATTCCTGTATTTCATGTAACTTTCCCTCCATAAGAACACGGCGATCCAGGTTACTGTTCTTGTGATTGAAAGATTTGTCTCTTGTAACTTTTTAATAACTTGTTGAAATGTTTATGTACCTGGAACATGATTCCCAGGATATTTTCATGTGAACCGCCTTTGCCACTTCTCTGCAATAATCTGTTTTCACATACGTATCGTATATAAAAACTTAATCTGTAATGGTATAACTAACGATGATAAGAAAGAATTAATGAATAAGTGTGTTTATTCAGATTAAAATACATGATATTAACTTTGCAACCTTCGCACGAATATATGCCTAATAATACACAAAAAGATTACATTACTTAAATAAATTATTACATAAGTCACATTTTCATTGCTTAACATAATAATAATAATAATAATAATAATAATAATAATAATAATAATAATAATAATAATAATAATAATAATAATACCTAATTGTAAACATTCATAACAAAGAACCCATTGGCATGAGAATAAGTGAACACAATATCATAAATATACATACATTTTTAATTCAGCTTAGTTCCCCCCGTCCCTCTCCGGGTTTTCAACCTTTTTCCACCTACCTGTTGCTCATTCTTGCCTGTCAACAGAGCCCAGCATGCCCTTGTCCTCTGATAGAGTCAGTAAAGGAAGGTGGCAGGTACTTTTTTCTCCATGCATCAGCGCCTTACAGTTAGCATACAATGAAAGTACCTAGTAACACACTAACGCACAAACATTACAAAGCCTCCCTCAAACGAATTACGAGCTGCTATATGTACGTGCATTATACGGCCTTGACGACTGGCTTCTTCCTGTATGCAACCGCGCTCTGCGGGCCCATATCTCAAATAACCTCACTATTCTCGTACAAGGCAAGTAAAACAATAGTAGCATTATTTAGAATGGAAACAGAATACGATTGTCTCGCTGAACATCTTTACCGAATAAAATGGAATATTAGAGACGGTTTTCAAATTTGTAATAAATTAAGTAGTGCAACTTTAGAAGATTATATTGGGAATAAAGGCGGTGCAAATGAACGTCCCAGGGTCAATGGATGATGCTAATAACTATTATTATCGATACAAACACTTTAATATTGCATGCACAGCAGGAACGTAGCATGTACATAAATTATATTGGTCTTTCCATTTCGCTCTTCGTTTGTTATCCTGATTGTCCAGTGTTCTTTATGTTTATACAAAGGACAGTATGCCTTGGTATATTTTGTAATCTCTACTCCGTGCTGAAACAATTAATTCAGCAAATAGTGATTGAGACTCTGCTAGGGGTTTAATGTAACGTTGTTATCAGTTTTGACGAAAGAGCTCGGCATCATGTGTATGTAAATACCAAGAAACCTTACTCAGGCTATTGTCTGGTGATTATGAGGTGACGTATCGGAGCGCTACTATTAGCAACTTTACCGGAACAGTAAAGTGGCTAAATATGGAATCTCCAATATAGAGCGTTGGCGTGCCATGTGTCACTTCTTGATAATTGTCTTGCATCGCAACTTCTAAGTGGCTATTTCCTGAACCTGTCTGTCATTTAAGCAAGAGAACTCAGTTCGATTTCCTCGCTATGTCTCTGCGAAATTTCTTGCCCAACCAAGTGAAAGCAAACCTCGAATATTGTTCGTTTCATGCTTTCTGCAATATAAATAAATTTTGTAGAACCATAAACGTCCTTCATGCAGGAGCTGCGTTAATTAAGCGAATTCCTCACCAGTAGAGTAACTTTTAAAAAAGAATATAAAATCAAAATTATAGCATTATTAATTAATGAAATGAAATAAGTTATGGCATTACTGAGTGGTATTAGGGGAAGAAATTAGAATTCTTGCAATCTATAAGTATTACAAATAGAAACCACATTTTATAATAATAATAATAATAATAATAATAATAATAATAATGGCTATAAACCACAAAAATTAATGGTATTCTGACCACTGATGGACAAAACTACAGTGTGGACATTTTAAAACTTTTCAAATTTAAAC
Source organism: Metallyticus violacea (assembly GCA_030762175.1). Classification (NCBI taxonomy): domain Eukaryota; kingdom Metazoa; phylum Arthropoda; class Insecta; order Mantodea; family Metallyticidae; genus Metallyticus; species Metallyticus violacea. The sequence goes on from CM060834.1 coordinate 50,674,399, forward strand.
ATGTTTATGAACTGAGCTCTTGTTATCATCTTTACATTCACTAAAACAAAGAGAAATAAGAGAAAGTTTTGACTTATTTTGTTATTTAAGAGAATGTTCGTATATTTCAACAAAATAAAATCATGCTACTACTCAGAAACAACCACAATATCCTACGCATATATACACAATCAACAATAAACAATCGAAATTACCATCGATTTTCATTGACTTTGAAATTTAATTTAAATATTATTGTAGTAAAAACACGTAAAGCAAACGTTTTCTGAAGGTTATTACAGAGCGCTCTTACATACAAATATAATTCTCATACATATTACATTAATATTTAGCATTTGCTATCTTCACACACACACACACACTTGTCATACACATCTTGCCACAGAAGAACTCAACGAGTTCGAAATATAGCGATTACAAGTGTGACTTTCTCTTAGTGTTTTATCCTTTTCTGCTTTTATAATTACTGTTAATTTGTTACATTGTAAATATTATTACTTAATTTTTATTTTGTTTTATACATTTTACATTGTCATTTTCGATGGCTAATAGTTAAGATCTATGGAGATTTGAAGAACATTTTCAAAATTCGTTTCATGGGTACAACCGCAATAGCTACATCCCTTTGGAATTCGCTAAAAAATAGCCTCTGTGGATGACACAGATGCTCAAAGCATTACATTAGCTAAGAAAGTGCTCAAGAAAGTGAAATTGTTACATCTCTTGCTTTCATGAACTCAAAATTCAGCAACTCTTCTGAAGCTATTCGTTTGGAAAACACTTCTATACCGCTGAAATAATCTATAGGAATATTACATCAAAGCTTTGATGGAAATTCAGGAACCTTTAGGGTAGCTTGCTCCTCAAAGCTAAAACATATTCTTCAGGGAAATCAGGATAAGACAAAATGAAAGACGTGTGCAGTACTTGAAGAATATCAAACTACCTTAGGGTCCAGCATCCGTGGCAACGAGGAAGTTTGCTCTCATGATATCATTTGCTGTTGAATATTCATTTTTAGTCAACAAAACATTGCTGACATAATAGTAAACAATTTATAAATGTGCCTTTCATATATTGTATTAAAACCTAAATTTATATCATAAGTAAATCGATTAGTACAAAAATCCCACGTTAAACATTTCATTAATTGTTGAATATTTATGTTACCGTGTTTTCTACATTATTTGTGTAATAATTTAATAAATTGATGAAGGATACTGTGTCTAGGGTTAAAAACCTAAAAAAGTTTAAAATGATCCTTTAAAAATCCAACTCTAGTAATAACTGAGGTAACATCCTTTCTACCTCTCTCTAACTTTGGCCACGCGATCACGCTTGACTTACAGACCATACAAAACAGTAGTTACGTGTATACCTATTTACCTTTATGTTATTACAACAATGCTCACTCCTTTTGTTATCTCAGTAATGCAATCTAATTTTAGAGATCACAATTCATTGCAACCTACAAATATGCTTTTAGTCCAAACATTCAATTTATGAACAAATTGCCAGGACAAAGTGCTTTCTTTTCAATAACTTAATTACAACTTGTGAATGTGACGCATTAATATAATAAAGTACCTGAGAAGTTAAACAATAGTGTATATATGCCAATTGGAAGTGGGCTCACTCCGACTGTTGCATCTTTTTAAAATACTCTTCACCACACTCTATACACTTTCTTATCCTCAAATACCACTTAATAAAGCATCCCTGCCACTCATTTTCCTCAAGGGTGAAAAATGAATCTTCATATGCAGCCACAGCATGGAACCAGGTCAGCATTATAGAGAAGACGAGTCTAATCTCTGTGGACACCAGGAACTGGATGATGTTAGCCGTGTGAGGTCATGGTGAAGCAGAATTCCCAAGATGGACGGCGTTCTCGGAGTTTGTCGAAAACTTTCGGCAGGCAGACTGTGGTAGACCACTTAGCAGTAACCGTCTTTGCTTCTCCAGAGGAATTGTGGCTACATGGCCGCTTTTTGAAAACAAAAATGTGACCACTATTTACTTCCCAACACGTCGGCTCCTCTTAAACGAATTGGTGGATCGTCATCTGAAAGATCCAAACTGCCGACTGTCGTTTGGTCTCCGGGTCAACAGCCACGGATGGCTTAGGTCGTTAAGGCACGGACATTGCATCCGTAAATATGGTGCCCTATACTTAGGCCTGGAAATTTTCCTTCCTTAAAAAAATTCCACCCAATTTATCATTTCATGTCACGTATCACCAGGCCAAATCACAAATCACAATTCTCCGGGCCAAATTGGTAAATCCATATTTTATCACCCATGATGACATCAGAAACACGCCTTGAGTTCCCTACGTCGAATCTCTAAAGCATTTCTTCGGCATCCAATGGGAGGAAGCGATTTTGAAGATGATCGTGCAGAATTTTTTTTAATTACTGACGATCCAATCTGGAAGGCTGCTTCGGTTGTTTTCACATACCGTGTTTTCCATTGCGACCATATTTTTCTCACGCTTCCTTCTCTCCTCATCATGGAGTGAAGATCGGCTCCTTTTAAATTGCACAAACCAGCGGAAACCTATTACCCTAGATGGCGCAAGGCTTCCAAAAGCCTGTTGCAAGCGCTTTAAGGCTTTTGGGCTCATTTAAACCACTCTTGAAATCATAAAGAACCATAACAGGAAAATGCTCTCTCTCCAGCTCCATCGTAACGTCTGACTACCTGTGCACGGGAGAGGTTGTTTGCCCTCACACTCTGAAATGCAGGAATGGGGAGGGTCACCACCTGGTACCATTTTATTCGTAAAGGAAGGGGCGGCGACTTATGAATTCGGCCTGCTCAGGGATTATTAGAAAGAAGGGATAAATGAACTCGGCACGACCGGCAGTTTACATATCCAAGTGAGGAATGGTCAGGAACAAGAGTTAGCAGTGCTTGAGTGAGCTCACCTTACTGCTGTATAATGAAGTACTGCATGACAGAAAGTGTTGTGTTAAACGAACGTGGGAAAACATTGTATACATAAGTGATTGTCTCATTAGAGGCCCCAAACTATTGTCTACAACAGATTCCGGGGCATGCAGCGACAGAGTCAACTGATGATATATCAGGATATAAATTTAAGTTTCATAAAACTTTACCTGACGGAATTGAAAGGTTGAGGTGCTCAAAGGATAAGAGTGCAAGTGCTTCATAAAAGTGGAAAATAAAAGATATTTTTACAGAACACAATCATGATAAAGACATTGAAAATGTATTAAGTAATTAGAAGTAAAACAACTCTTTAAAAAGATCTTGATGAACCATATGAGCGTACAATCAAGATATTACAAAGAGAGTTGATGTGCCTACATTGACAATTGTCACGTTGATAAAATACATCTATCATGCACGAGGTAGAATGTATCCAAGTAGTAAGTCACCAGAGATCCATGATGCACTCAACATTATGACTAATAAGAGTGACATTTTTAAGTTTGTTAACAATAGAGAGAATAATATCCTTGGTTTCACAACAAAAATTAATTTAGGATGATTATGTCAAACGGAGACAATATTTTTCGGCGGAACTTTCAAAAGTTCTCATAAATTATTTTATCAGACTTTCACAGTTAATGGACAAATAAAGCACAATCATTATACACCATTGATTTTCTTACTCCTTCCCAACAAAACTCGGCAACACATTGAAGATGAGTGCTCCAAACATGGATAAAAATTATGTTGTATTTTGTGACTGAGTCATCCATGTCAGTGTGTCTTGCTTTTGGCCCAATGCTGTAATTAAGTGATAGCTTTTTCATCTAGCACAGAGCTAGTGGAAGAAAGTTCAACAGTTAGATTTAAGTAAGCTATACCAACAAAATGATTTCAAAATTAGCAATTTACTAAGGAGCTCTTTTGGATTACCAATGTTAAATGCAGAAGAAGTTGGTAACAATTTGATAATGGCTTTATTTTAAAAGTGCCTAATGATAAACTTGTTGAGATGTTTTGTGACTATGAGCTATAAAAAATTGCAAAATTTTTGTTTATTAATATTCATCAACTTTGTAAAATATGCATAAACAATGGTAAACAGTTCTTACAAAAGCTGTACATTAAAAATATATATAAAATCAAAATTATGGCCTTATTAATTAAAAAAATTAAATAAGTTATGGCATTACTGCGTGGTATTAGGGAAAAAATTGTAACTCTTGCAACCTATAAGTATTCCAAAAGAATAATAACATTTTTAGAATTATTACTATTATTATTATTATATTAAAACACAAAAATTAATGTTATACTATTAATTAAATTAAATACATGACCACTGATAGATAAAGCTACACTGTGTGGATGTTTTCAAACATTTTTAAAAGTAGCCATGTTTATGAACCAGCGAAAGATGCCCTTGATATTATTTTTACATGCAATAAAATAGAGGAAAATAACAGAATCTTTCGAGTTACATTGTGTATTTAAGAAGAGTTTCGTGTGTATTAATAAAACAAAAATATGTTACTATTTAAAAACAATTACAATGTACTAAGCAAATATACAGAATAAAAAATTGAAAGTTTCGTCCATTTCCATTAGCTTTGAAATTTAGTTTAAATTTTATTGTAACGCAAAATTTTTCTGCGTGTTATTACAGAGCACTCTTACATACAAATACAATTCTCGAATATATAATAGATTCATATTTAACTGTCTTCACGGTGATGCTTTTTGTTAAATATAAAACACAATCATGGTTATAAATACAGTTTATATTATGAATAGATTAATTAAATGAAATAGTATGAAATAATACACATAATAGACATAAGTATACCATGTAGGTCTTTTTAAACATATTTAAATTAACCATGTTTATGAGCTGAGCCCTTGATATCATCTTTACACTCACTAAAATAGAGAGAAATAATAGAAAGTTTGAGTTACATTCTGTATTTAAGACGATGTTCATATGTTTCAATAAAACAAAAACATGTTAATATTCAGAATCAAATGCAATGCACTAAGCAAAAATATACACAAAAACAATCATACCAATTATAACAATGCCAACAGTCCCAAGTCTGTGTAAAATGGAAAGGAAAATGCTGGAGTCAAATTTATGTTTTTGTTGGTGTTTAATTTATATGTAAAAAATGTGTACCAGTCCTGTGAAATTGGGGCCGAACACATTAAACCTGGATGACTATCTCATGCCACATTCCTATAAGTGGGTCAACATTCACCTTTCCTTATCTCAAAACTTCCTTGGTAACCCTCGTAGAATAAAGTAACAAAATTTTATAATAAAGGAATTTCATGTTATTTTTGTTATTAATAAAATAAAATAAATATTAATGTGGATTTTATTCTTAAGTGAATGCCTTCTTTTGTTTTACTTATGGTGCCATTGCATTTGGAAATTATTTAATTCGTTTGTTCATTGTTATTATTGTTAGTGCAAGAAATTGTAGCCCAGGATGAAACAGCTTAATGTCACTAATACTGTTTTTTTTTATTGATTTATTTACGGACGCTCTTTAACATCTCAGGTCATCAGCGTCCCATTCAATTCAGGGCGTGAAACGGCCGACAAATTTTGCTCAGAGGCCTCTTCTTTCAGACTTGAGGTTCTTTTTCGTGCCGTAAATGTACGACACGGGATCCACGGCTTTACTTCCCTTCCTAAGGAAGCCATACTTACGATTTTTACGCCCGAAAAAATCCATCGGTCGGGTTCCAACCCGCGATCTTGGGTTTAGGAGGCAAGTATGGTAACCACTACACCACCAGGACCGACTCACTAATACTGTGAAAATATTATATTAGTAATCAGAAATACCAGAGATTAGATCACAGAAAGAATGTAAAGGATATTTCAGAAACGTTAGTGTTGAACAAGTTATTATTTTCAAATCCTAGCAATTCTTTTGGTAGCTAATATTAACTCATACGTTTTTATAAAAGTTGTAATTATGTATTCTGCAATGAAGATGAATTTGACTTTATTTTCGGTAATATATAAATTGTTTCTTTGATATTATCATGACATAATGTTCATTTGATGATAGCATTTTAGCAATGAAATCCATTTTATGACATAATTGCCTCCATGGTAATTTTATGCGATTATTGTTTTAATGTAGCATTTTATTAACCATTTTAACCAATAATAAAGACTGCTTATAATTATGGTATATAACAATAATGTTTGACCATGCGGCTTATTAAAAAGCGAATTGTGCATTCTATCCCCCCTTCCCACCCATTGCACACACTTAGATTAACTTTTCGGCATAATGAGTCATTCTAGCTTACATGCATGCACGCGAGAGTGCACATACACGTGTTGATGTAATTTTTTTGCCATGTTTTATTTGCCTTTACGTGCTTAAATGCTTTTAAGCATTTTTACCCAAATGATGCATAGGTTCTTTCCAGATGGTATAAATGCGAATGCTATGCCTTTATTTTGTTAATTTGTAATAAAGCTTTGATCAAACGATGTTCTATTATAAGTCTTAGTTTCTTTAGATTGAATCTTATACTGTAGTATATTTTATTGAAAAACGCCCATGTTTCACACAGTTGTTCTTTTCTTTATTAAATCCCATTTTTGTCATATACATAATTTTGGCACTACTTTTGCGGATAGCTAGATGTTAAGTAAAACTAACTTTTTGGATATCATTGGAGGTTGTTGCTTTGTTTTATTTACGGACGCTCTTTAACAGCTCAGGTCAGCAGCGCCTCATTCTATTCAGGGCGTGAAACGGCCGATAAATTTTGCTCAGAGGCCTCTTCTTTCAGGCTTGAGGTTCTTTTACATGCCATAAATCTACGACACGGGCCCATGACTTTACTTCCCTTCCGAAGGAAGCCATACTTAGGATTTTTACGCCCGAAAAAAAATCCATCTATCCAGGCCGGGATTGAACCCGCGAGGTTTACGATGCAAGTGTGATTACCAATACATCTCTAGGACCGACTCTTTAGGAGGAAAATATCCTGAGCTTTTAGAGCATTTAAGTTGCTTATGTCATTCACCTCTATATATAAAGGCATTTTCCTCTTTTATTCTAATTTTTTTAATGGTGTTTAACGCCCGTTTTTACTACTGAGGCATCACAGGCGGTGAATACTGGTGATACTTAAGATGAAATTAAATATTGGGAATTTTTTTTTTTAAAGGAAGGAAGCGTTCCAGGCCTAAGTTTATGGTACCTCCCCGGCATTTGCCATTTATGAGGACTGAGGAAAGCCTGGAAAAAACCTCAGTCAGGGAGGACGGTCCTGGCGGGATTCGTACCCCAGAGCTCCCGTTCACGAATCCGCGCTTTATACGACCTCGGCCACCCGGGAGGTTTTTGATTCAGATGAAAAGCTAGTACACATATTTGAACCCACATATCCAGCTTATGTAAAAACGGCATGTGCAGAATAAGAGTAGTTAAGTTTTTTAATAACATTTCCTTTATTTTTAATAAAGTGTAACATGTTGAACGTATAGGTCCTGTGAAATGAATTGTTTCACTAAAAAGTTTGAGAATCTTAGCTTTAAGCTATTCATTTGTCTGTAAGCAGGAAGCAAATATATAAACAAACCAAAAAAGAGGACATCTTTAATGAACAGCATGTCACAGGCGCTTACCGAAAGATTTTCAATTTCAAAGTTGCTAGGTAAGGAGCCATAAGGATTAAAATTATAAAGTATGGAGCGAAAAGGAAATAAATAAATAAATAAAAAAGGAATGTAAGGACACATCATAGACACTGAAACAATGTTTCCTTGTTTATTCAGATTTAAGGAAGATGCTAAATAAAAGCGGGAGGTACATTATTTGATATGATCTTGAAGTTACCAATGGCAGTGTTCATATCTCTTGAGTGTAAAGCAATAGTTTTTTTATCGCTAAGTAAAAATGAGCATAGAAATAAACTATCTAACTTACTGAAGGGCAACAAGCTCTCCAGTCAAGTTAGTTTGGAAACGTTAATCATTATTTTTCACAATTCAATACTTTTTAATGTATCGGTTATTTAATGTATTCATTTGTAGAGAGAAAGGCCTGCAGACTAGACACTTGACTGTCGAATCCAGGCTGAGTTGCACAGTTGTCCAGGTAACAGCTCAAGACTGTTCGTTACGCTAAAACGACCTTCATCTGCCTCCTCACACCGAGGTTTTCATAATCACAGAGTGCATCAAAACTGTGAGGAGGAAGCATTTCTTGGAAAAATACTTACGTCTTTACAAGGCAATCAGGAATCCTAATAAGGAATCCGGTATAACTTGCAGGTATTTTGGAATTCTTGAATATTTAGAGATCCTTAGAGTGTATACAAGCTACTGCATAATAGTAATAAAGAAATTAATGAAAAAGGTATTATTGTGAGATAGGGCACTTTTGTAATCACAGTTTTAATATTACTACGTTAAGAGGCAGAAATATAGTTGGTGAACATTTTTATTTTTGAGTGTAATAATGTGGCAAAGACACATGGGGGCAAACGGATGGGTGCATTTGTTTTGCGCCAGATTTCTTCTTTGTTTGGTATTGATAAGTACGGTTATATTGAAGGGTAATTGGTTTGCCCCAACCATGTTTGGGCTGAGTATTCTTTTGTTTTTGTGAAGTTGGTAGCACACGAAATTTGGTGATAGGCGCACCTACCTTCTTATGTACGATTCCCAGGTGGCTTGTTTGCATTCAGTATTGGTCACACTGAGTTGGGGGACATAACCATGGTGAGACATTGTGGTTCAAGGAGGCAGTAATAGAGGAAAAGATTGGCTTGTAAAAGATAGTTTCAAGTTTCGCAAAGTGTACACATATATAGATGAACTTATATGTTGGCATACAGTTAAAAATTGTCCTCCCAAAATAATAACCTGAAACATGGATACGAAAACTGTAGTCGGTTATAATGACGAAGTAATGAAAGAGATCTTGTACGTGAAAAAGCTCGTGCTCGTGTAAAAGGAAAGCGGCTAGTGATTTAAGTGAAAAACCAAGCTTGTAATATCAAAAATATTTAGTGAGAATCCCGAGATCTGTGCTCGTGTCTGAGTTAAACCATTACGCGAAGCGATCTACAGAAAACGACGTCACCATATGCCGAAACTACCAACAACCTTACTTGAAATTCACTTGCAACCAATGTCCCCTACTAACGAAGATCGCGAAAGCAATGTGATTATTGCTCCTAATGAGATATGCTGAGACACACAACTCTGCTTCATGTATCATCAGTGTCACCGCCTGTGGTGCCTCAGTAGTAAAAAACGGGTGTTAAACATTATTCAAAAAATGCAACTCTGCTCACATACACCGCCTGATAGCTTCATTCGGAAGTATATTCCATACACTTTCAATCATATATCTTAGATTTTTTGTGTTGCCTCTTGTTCGCGAGAGAAAAACAATAGTTACCATGATTTATGACTTATCCCTTGTATAATACAAGTTTCCAATGGTCACTGCTTGGAGCACAGATTTGCCCAATTTTGCTATTACTTCTCAAATATCCCAGTATAAAAAAGATCTGTAATAAAAATAAATCTTGTATCAGGGCGGTTAACATTTTCTAAAAGACATTAATAAACTGATTATATTCTGTCATGTTATATAAAAAGACACTATATATGACAAATCTTTCCAAGAATCTTCTATAAAATAAAAACAAACATTTTAATATATTAATTTTATCACTTTCTGCCCTATAGATAAAGTATTGACGACACACTGTGTTATTTAAATATTGTATTGAAACTCTTTGCATATAATAAATTTAAGCGTTTATGGATTTAGAGTTAAGACATTTGATTTGTTTCATATCTATTGAGAGGCGATTATGTGAATTTCAAGAAATGCCTATAAATGTTTAATAACACATTAAAAATTAGATTGGTAAACTAAACAATATCAACATATTTATAAGCGAAATTTTGCAATATAATATTTTTACAAGTAGAAAAAGAAGCTAAATAAATTGGATACAAACTTTAGCCTTAAGAATGAATTGTAATTAAATTTGACACCAAAAACAGTTTTATAGAGGAAAACAAGAATATCTTGCACATATTCTGTTTTGGGCAGTAGGTGTTTTCCCTGTTTCAAGTCTTCATTTATCCTCAGAATATCAATAACAACTGTTTATTTATTAGAAAGATCTTGCAATTATTACTATCTAAATTAAGACTATTTTGCTGCATTAGAAATAAAAGAATATTTTTCTTTATTACGACACCCTTGCTTTTTTACATTTAAGGGATAAGTACTGTATATGCCGAGAAAAAAACTGTTTAAATTGTAATGATAATGTTTGATGTCTCTCAAATGCAGTTTCACACCTAAAACAACCTTTATCATACAACTTCAGCTGACTTAAACTTCCTTTCTTCGGCTGTAGATGTGATCTTGTTGATAAATATATTATGTTACGTCTGCACGTAAAACAAGTGAAAGTAAAGAGTCATGCAGTTGGCACGCATAAGCTTACCCTCTCTCTTGCAATAGACGTTCATCCTTGGAGACTTTAGACATGTACTGCTGAAGCACAAAATGTGCAATAGCTGGTTGTGTACTAAGCATTAAAATAGTTTGTAAGCGGAATTTTAGGAAAAGAAAATAATCAGAGAAGTGTAACATTACTTTAAATCAGAAATAACTACCAGGATGGAAATTAAGTTTTAAAAGACGCTTCTTTTATAGATGGATTAGGTAAAGAAATGCACTCTTTATATTATTTAAAATAATATTTCCTACAGCAGCACAAACAAGAACGAACTTAACTTCAGACATTTGATGTGAACACTAAGATACAAGTAGAACTAAAAAAATTATCTTTTCTTACAGATATTGATCGTTGAACACTTACTGTCCAAGCTATGTCTCTAAATGGCAAAAAAATGATTATTACTAAGTGAAAAAGAATGAGCCAAGCCTGTTGTCGGGATAATAGAGCGGAAAAATGTTAATCAGGAAGATAAAAATATTACAACAATTTTACATGTAATGTCTTTTAATATAACATTCTTAGTCATTCACGTCGGTTCTGGTGATGTAGTGTCTCATAGACCCAAGGTCGCTGAACCTTTTAGGGTGTAAAAAATCCCTAAGTATGGCTTCCTTAGAAAAGGAAGAAATGCCGTTAGTCCCGTACCCTAGATTTAGGGCACATAAAAAACCTCAAGCTTTAAAAAGAAGAGGCCCGTGAACAAAAATTATCCGTCATTTCACGCCCTGAATTGAATGGGACGCTAATAACCAGAGATGTTAATGGGCGTCCTTAAATGAGACTAATACATAATACATAAACTTAGATGTTCAATGCAATACGTGTACTTGATTAAAACAATTAAGAATTTTATAATGCATTTAAGATTGTCCCCCTTCTTTCATTTATACTCGCATGTTAAACGTTTCACAATATAATGAAAGTAGGTTTTGGGCCTTAAATAGAAAGTATAGACGAATTGTTAAAATAATAATAATAATAATAATTTAATAATATTTGGAAATAAAAAATGCAATCCTAGAGTAGTTTTGTTTATACAGTTTAAGTGAAAGATTAAATAATATCGAACAAAGCTGGTACTAAAACATACACATTGAGGATAGTTGCCAGAAGACCGGCAAGATATTTTTGTGTTATTCCATTCTGAAGCTTAACACCCGAAGTTATGTTGTCACTCCACTCAATCCTAGAATCAAACCTGTCACCTCCAGAGTGTGGCGGTAATAGAAGTTAGATGTTTTAGCAGTCACGATCTGAATAAATCGAAACGGGTGTTACATTTGAGAAAAACAATTTGTATAGTTTTTCTTGAAGATTGCCTATTGCCTGAACTTTTGAATTTAATTTTATGCAAACTAGAATTTCAAATAACAATAAAACCACCAGACGTAATTAGAGAATAATTTTGCAAACTAAAAAATTATAGAACATTAACGAATTATTCTAGAAGATGTAAATATGGCTAGATTACTTCATCAGAGCACTGTGCCAGCAATTTTGTAATTCTAAATGAAAAAGTACTGAATAGGTTGGCTTGGAAAGTTCCTATGTTCGAATCTTCTGGCAGACTAAACCTGAATTTTTCCGTGCTTTTCTTCCAGTCTGTTTTAATAAATGACATATGCCGGTTAGTATTTCCCTGCCACGGATTTACTTTCCATTGCACTATTCATCTTCAGAGTATGTGAACTTCTGTGTTTGTGATGACATCGAGATGGCCCTGATATAGGATTGACCGTCCTTTCATGGCACATTTGTAATGTTCATGTTTATGGTCCTGAAACTATTTTTATGTATTTCATTGTTAAAATCAATTGTTATAATGTTATAAAATTACCAAACATGAATTTTAAAATTAATTTTACTGTATTGATTAACAAAGCATTATTTCAATTATTGTGCATTATTTAGAGTAGAAAAAGTTTTGCTTTACGATGTGTCTACAGTCGTGCAAAGTTTCAAATAAATGAAAATTAATTAAAAATAAAAAACGCCCCGACATATGACAATTTGTATTTTTAAAGTTTTTTTTTTTTTTTTTTAATGAAAACATTCAAACTTTTTGTACGTGTTATCGCGTCTTACAATTTAAAAATGTAGTGTATTCTTTGTTATATTACCTTAATGAAAATATCCATATATCCTTGTGGTTTATTTACGGACGCTCTTTCACATCTCAGGTCATGAGCGTCTCATTCAATTCGGGTCGTGAAATGGCCGACAAATTTTTCTCAGGGGCCTCTTCTTTCCGGCTTGAGATTCTTTTACATGCTGTAAATCTAGACACCGGATCCACGGCTTTACCTCCCTTCCGAAGGATTTTTACGCCTGAAAGAAAAAGAAAGAAAAAAACCATCGATCCTGGCCGGGATTGAACCCGCGATCTTGGGTTTGGAGGCAAGTATGGTTACCACTACAACACCAGGACCGACTTTCTATGTATAACTGAGTATTGTTTTACGGAAGCAGAAGATGATGATGATTATTGTTTAAGGGGCGCACAATATCTAAGGTCATTAGCGCTTTTCTGAAGTGAATCTTACTACGACAATAATGTACTGATCAGTTTAAATCATCATTGTATTATGAAGACAGCTTTATCGCTTAAAATGAACAATGCTTTTAAGACAAAATGAAAAAACTGAGGTTGAATTGTGGTTGGATATGGTGAGAGAAAAAGTTACACAACACGCTTAGATAAATACCGTCCAAAATATAGAAAAAGTTGTTCTACGACTTACGTGTTGTCAGACTGGAAATGAAAAGCATTTTGTACATTGATTTAAATATAAATTTAACCTAGGAGAAATTACCTGTAGCTAAAATATTTAATGTATTTGTGTGGAAGATAGCAACAGCTTATGTTGAAGTTTAAAATTACATTTTAAAACAATTTCTTTCAAGTGACATAAGTAATATATAAGCCACTCACATAATGATTGTTAAAATTTTTATTTTTTTCCTTAAAATTTGTTTTTTCAAAATATGATGATGTGTTTAGTCGTTTTCTAAAAGCAATATTCATTTAGTTGAAATATATATATATATATATATATATATATATATTTAATTTTGGGAGATTGTGAGCTAACGGCAATGGAATAACTATATTTGAGCCCAGAGTTTTCAAATAGTTATTGTTTAATAAGTTATTATTAGCACAAGGCTAATATTGTAAACATTTGAGCCGCTGGAGAGAATAAACTATGAGAGCGTTGAAGAACTGTGCAACTAATCCAAGAAAAAGCTGAAGAAAGTGCATTAGAACGCATAACGAGCCCAGTTGAACAGTAGATGGTCGAGAATCTCTTGAGACCAATTATATTTTCACGAGCTGTTAGGAATAATTTAATTCTTCCTTTGGATCCTCACACGAGAAGGGCCTAGTTATACTTATTTCTTCAGGGCTGCAAGGATAAGTTATTAACTCGCAATTCTGTTACTTTATTTTATACAATACGAAGTAGTCTTGATCAAAAGCAATACTGTCAACATTTTGGAGGGTATATGAGCTAATTATACTAAGTTGTATAAAGAATTATCTTGAATTTAGAGGATAAAATCAACCATTAATTATGGCTAACTCGGAAACTTTGGTTTTATAAACATTAATCTAAAATTATTTCGTCTTAGCCTCAAATTAAATCTAGATCGCTAAATTTCACAATTTAAAGCACTAACTAGAGTTTAGTAATTGTTAAATAAAACACTTCTCAGAGTACAGAAGCATAACGGCTGCATTTATAAATAAAATGATTACTTAATGTTTACTTTAATTCCGTGTAGATAAAGTTTCTTCCATTTTTCTCTTTTCATTTCCACATAATAGACAGAGTTGTGTTCAATTGTAGGTTATATTAGGATGACCTTACAAGCTGTATATTGTACTGATTTCTGATTATTTCGGAATTTCGTCCCAAAATAAGTTTCACCGTGCTCCTCGTGATTTCACGAGGGAAATCCTAGAACTGAATGACAATTCAAAATGCGATTTCGCTTAGCAAAAGATGTCGAAGAACTGGAATAGATATTACGTCCCCGTTTACAGTCACAAATTAAGCGAAAATATGCTTTGGACTCTAGGTTCATGATACTACTAGCTTTTCTATGCGACAGGTAGCTTCCAAGTAGTTATTGGAGGTATAATCAAAGTGGAGAAAGGAACGGCCAATAGAACCGTCCATAAAGTTACTAGAGCAATACAGCTCTGAGACATCAGTTAATTACATTGCCAATCGAAGAGGGCGATGTAAAGAAATTGATGCTAGGCTTCTATAACATTTGCAACTTTCTTGGAGCTTTAGGTGGTGTTGACTGCACACACAGGAGGATAATAATGCAGAAATCTGAAGAATAGAATTATACTCTTTGCCAATTTCCCCTCATGTACGTTCTTTATCTTTTTTGAGATCGAAATTGGTTTTTTTTTTAATTTTTCTCCCATTAATTATTCCCCCATATTTTAGCACCGAATCAGCAATAATGATATCCTCACATTTGCTCAAATTTGCTCGCATTCGCTTTGATATTTCCTTATCTATGTTTGAAAACCTGTTAAGAAACTCAACAATTATTGATTTTTTCAGGTTGCACAGTTGAACACCAACTTGCTCTAAACAGGAATTTCCCTATTATTTCGCGATGTTAGCATAGGTTTGGCGGTTATTGCAAACTCGAGGGTTTGGCGGTTATTACAAACTCGAGGCGTAGTCTGAAGTTATTTTTATGCAACAGAAATGATGACTAACCTCTAGTTACCGTTTAAATTACAGTTAAAAGTAATCTCCAGTTATCAACTTTTATACAACTGGGCGTCAAGGCGTCAGAACATTCACTTTCATATTCTGGTGCAAAACGAATCTTCTAAAATCAAGGAAAAGTGCTTAAATACGCTAATACGTCTATTTCATAAGAAGAAGACTTGAACGAAACTTATGAGCACCTTTTTCCTTGTGTCAGTGCTGGTTTATTATCAGGTTTTACAGCGTTGACAACTTAACAGACATTAGCTAATATTAAGATATTTTAATAAAAAATTATTATTACTGATATATTTACTGCGTTCTTATGCTTTATTTAAACAGTGGCAAGGACAAAAGTGCTCATAATAAAAGTATCAACTATACGCTGTATAATTGTTTTATATTTGAGTATTATTAAGTCTCCAAAAGATAATTTTCACAATCGCTTAAGTTTTATAATATAAATTCCCAATATAACTTGTCCCCTTTGTTACACTCGAACATGTATGACAAAGTAATAGGCAGAAACAGTGGAAACGAAGTAATTCTTTACTCCTTAACTTTATTAAAACCACTTATGTGAAGGAGGAAGAAAGCATATGCGTTTTCAGACAGGTATACTGGCCAAGGCTACGTCGTATAATGAAGCAGTTTTGTTCATTTTCTCACAGACTAGTCGTTTCTCCATCATTCAGCCAGCATGTGGCCATTCATATACAGAGGACCCAATGGAATATGACGGTTTTCAGAACATTCTTGTGGGACACACGTATAGAATTAAATAAAAATATTTTTTCAAAGAACAAGTAGCACATTAATTTATTAATCTGAAATAATTTTTTTTTAAAAAAAATCACATGGGCTCCATGGTAACGAACACATTCGTGTAATCGGCTCGGGATGTTTACCATAACTCGCTGCAATAAAACATGACCAATGTCCCTAATTTCACGAGTTATGTTTTCTTTTAACTGCATGATGGTCCGTGGCATCACAGCACACTTTACTTTTCAAGTATCCCCATAAAAATAGTCTGCAGCCATCAGATCGGGATGGCCAGGCAACATCAGCAAATCGAGAAATTATGTGTACAGGAAACAGGATCCGCAGAGTGTTCATTGTTTCACGAGCGGTGCGAGCTATGGCACTATCCTGCTGGAACCAAAAGTCCTTTTCACCATTATCATCCAGTGTTGGCAGTATTTCTGGTACATTAAATTCTACCCTAAATCTTTTATAAATGTTAGGGAGTGACTTATTTTCAATAGAACGTGTAACAACAATGAATGCACGCTTTCCAGCTGTCCAATTATCAATAGTGTTGTTTACTGAATGGACAGAATAAATTTCCTAGTTACATAGCAACCAATATCATAACTGAAATACTCAATCGCTAGAAACGGCAGCCTTCTGAAAACCGCCATACTCCATTGGATCACTTGTGATTTTTAAAAAATAAATTCATATTATTGCATTGCGATACTTGTTCTTTGAAAAAGTATTTTTATTTAGTTCTATTCAAGCGTTCCACAAGAAGGTTCTGAAAACCGCCATATTGCACTAGGTCACCTGTACAATTGCGACCGAGAGTTGGGTTCTTTAGAACTTGGAAGAAGAAAGGAAGATACGGTTTACACAATGGAGCAGTGGCATGAACCGAAAAAACATAGTTGTGAAACATAAGGGTTGGGTACAGAGTAATGACAGCAGTGCTATACATTTTAATTTTTTGTTAACAAAGGAAACATATTTACATTCCTGCCAGACTTGTGGAAGACACCTTACTTTGTTGATGGCATGGCTAATGCGTTTCTTAAGTCATGATGCTTCCCTCAAAGTGGTTGTTTCATTTTAGCGAAGAGGCCATAATTATATTCAGGAATGAAACAACGAACTGAATTGTGTAGTTGAATGGAGTCGTCCTAAACGGGGCCTTCACGAAACACTCGCCGATGCGCTGCTGTACGATATGGCAACGCTGCATCGCCGCATGCTTCACGCAGGCCCTAAGTGATACGTATTATGCACTACAACCTCGGGCAACTTCAATTATGACCCACGAATCATAAACATGCCATAGATCTCTTGCATATCTTCGTCTACGTTAAGACACGCTGGAATTTTACTGGTTAATATTAAAATTGCCACTAGTGACTGCACTAGTTCGTTAATAAGTTAACAGCTTCACAAATCTTATTACTACCCGACTTATGACCATCACATGACAGTTTGTATCCAACTCTTCTCTATACGAGTACACTGTTAAGCTAGCAGAATGTTTGTAATTATCAGGAGAATTTAGATCTGTTTTTCAAAAAGACAGTAACCTTTAAATGTCTTAATTGTTGAAGCGGTTTAGTAGGGCAGCTGATTTGGGCGCAAAAATTTCAAGTGATTTAGTATGGCCCAACAATTAGAGCCTAATTATGAAGCTGTTTAGTAGGCTCCGGCTATATACCCCAGATTGGGCACCAATCTTGAAGCGATCTGTTGTCAATGCCCAGTGGTCTCAAGTTGTGTTGTCAAATTTTGAAATGGTTTTGTAGATTGATTATTGATCGCTTCGGTGTTGTTTCTCACGCTTCAATGAAATTTCTCAGGTATATTCGGTTGGCTCCTACCCGACAGGATTGGGAGAGAGTTTCAAGAGTGTAAATAAGCACACGACAAAAAAATCTTTCGCGTCCTCTGGTGTTTTGCTAACGATAGACTTAAATACGCCGATACAAACTTTTTTGCCGCGTGTGAAACTTACAGATGAGTGCCGCGGCGGGTGAAATTGAAAGTCGAACTTATAATCAGTACCGTGAACTGCTTGTAGCTTGCTGCGTGTAGTAAAACATAGAACTGCCTAACTCCGCGCGTCTCGCGGCGTGTAGAACTGCTTCTGCGAAATGAATATCCCAGCGGAACAACTGCCTCCCTATATATTAAATTAAAATAAAAAATCGTTGGATAGTAGACGCCAAAAGGCACCTCGCGCCTTCCTTAAAATTTTGAAACATATATCTATCATTGGCTGGTTTGAGATCTTCTGCCTCGCGTTCCATTCGCTATTTTTTGAAAGTTTAAAACTTTTTGTCAACCTTGGCTGGTTTAATGTACTGATTTAACGAATTTAAAGCCTTTCGGTTTATTAATCTTGCAGTAGCTGTTCTTTTAAAAAGAAGAAGGACCTTCACACTTGTCGCTCTGTTACTGCCTCTGAATAGAGGTTTTATGACTCTGTTGTTGGCTTTCCTACCCTCCGTAATAAAACACCAGAGACTTTCTCTTTTGGTGACATACAATATACAGGTTACAGCTATAATACCGTATTATAAGCATATACATACTACATCATTAACTACAATACATAAAATATTATGTTTGTAACGGACATATAATATTATGTTTATATTTTAGTGGGGGTAAGCAGTAAGTACAGTTTCAGTGGTCATTTAGAATTTTGAGTTTAAATAAAGCACAATAAAAATATGCTACCACTTTAGAAACAAGCAATGCTATTGTTACTTGTCATTTTTCATTATTGAAGACTGAATCCTGACTAACTATATATGGAATTCCTCAGGCTTATAATGACATATCTATGAACCGAACAGGACGTACAATTTTTAGATCATATACTAGGAAATTATCAGCAGCGTTTGTGAAACTATTGTAAACAGATCTGCTCAGGAGATCAAGTTATTCTTCGAGATTCCGATTCGGGAAGTTAAACCTTGGGTAATGGTAACTGAAAGAATGTTTACAATACCACATATGATTTATAACGTGAAATTAATTCAGTATCGCATTTGATCTCAACGTTTCATCTGGTCTCTCAACCGTTCAAAGTAAGTCGTAAATGCAAGTGGAAGATGGGTAAAAAGCAGGTTGCGTCACTAACGTCTGCTGATAGAGGATATTTAATGGCCGGCCGTACATAATTGCATCAATGAGTGCAAGCGAAATCTTATAACCTGCTTTAATTATTTTTCCTCGGAGAGGAAGTTTTATAGCTGATGAAAATCTGTTAACCTCGCTTAAATGAGGTAGTTTATCACCCAGACTCACTTCAGACTCAACTCATTCTATGACTGAAGAAACGCCGACGTTGTTTTTGGATGAGTAGATCTGATAAACAAGAATCATGGATATTGTTGATATACAAGAACTAAATATGACATAGTACACTGCCTCGCACTCACGCGCAAACCAGAGCCACAGGACATGTTTTCTGTTTGCTTTTATAGTCAGTACTGGTGGTGTAATGGTAACCATAATTGCCTTCTAAACTCAAGATCGCGGGTTCAAACCCGGGCAGAATCGATGGATTTTTTTCGGGCGTAAAAATTCTAAGTATGGCTTCCTTCAGAAGGGAAGTAAATCGGTGGGTCCCGTGTCGTAAATTTACCGCACGATAAAGAACTCCAAGCCTGAAAGAAGAGGCCTCTGAGCAAAGTTTGTCGGTCCTTTCACGCCCTGAATTGAATGGGATGCTGGTGACCTCCTGAGATGTTAAAGAGCGTCCGTATATGAACAAAATTAACAACAAAGTTTGGTATTATACACTTTGAACAAAGTTATGTTATTTGTAGTAATACAACAAGAGTTCCAAAACTTATCTTGAGAGAATCTATATTTATATGTATTTATTTGAAATATTTAGCAACTAAAATGAAAAAAATCAAGTAATATACACTTAAAATGCACTTAGAGTTTATGAATGTCCAGTTCAGCATTTTAGCGAATTCCGAAGGATATAAGTAAGCTGTTGCGGTTGGTCTCGTAAAACACACACACGACAACCGCTCTTAACATCGAGATAATGTAGAGCTGATCCAATGCTATACCATTGTTGTAGTATCCTGCATTCTTGTATTCAACATCTATCTTCAGGATGTAGAAATTCTAATAACCTACTATGGCGATCCTGTCTATATGCATCTTGCCACTTGAAGTTAATACTTACTAGAAATATTCAAAACGTTTATACAATATGTTGACCATTTTATATTATAGTTCATCAACGAACAGCTAGAATTTCTGATAAGCACTATTTTTAGTTGAAAGATATTTTCACAACGGAAACATGACCATAAGCAAGGCCATCCTTTTATAAACGCAAGTTTGACAGTTTTAAAACATCCTTATCCTTTTCCTTGAGACTTTTTAACTTTTATTTGAATTTAAAAAAATACCATCTACATGGCAGGTTCCAAAAATGTGCTGTCTGATCATTTTTTTGAGTTTACTGAAGTAAAGGAACTTATTTTCCAATATAAGACCAAATCCCTTCAATATCTTTTTCAAACTATGAGTTAAAACTAAATAATTTTCAAAATTATTGAGTACTATTTGCAAGTTGTTTCATTACGACATTTCTCACTTTATCTTCATTAAATTTCTTTTACAGGTGTATCAATAAATTTTTAATAATCCCCCTCCGTTGAATTCAGTTTTCCCCTGTGGAATGTACAGGGGAATGCCCCCATGATGTGCCTCTGGAAACGTGACCAAGCAATACAGGAGAAGAATGAGCTCACACAAAATTCAGAAAATAGTTATATAAATATAGTTTTCTAAATGACATCAAGTCACGTCGTGCATAGCATATACAAACGATTTTAACATAAAACAACAAAAAATTGAGGGGTAACCAAAAAAAAAAAAAGTAGGCTTCATTAATACACATTATGATTAATATTTTCAACAAATACAACTTTACTTTGCTCACGTAATAGAGCATGCTCATTTAACTAACAAGCTATACCAAGCTCTTGGACGAACGAATGACAGAATCCATTCACAGGCAAAGCCTTTCATTTTAAAAGCAACAATATTTTAAATGTTTTCTAGGAATTTGAACACTTTGCTATTTCCGTAACAGTACACACTCATTGACAAAGCACCGCCACGGGTGGCCGAGGTCGTTAAGGCCCGGACGTATGAGCGGGAGATCTGGGGTTCGAATCCCGCCAGGACCGTCTTCCCTACTGAGGTTTTTTCCAGGGTTTCCTCAGTCCTCATAAATGGCAAATGCCGGGGAGGTACCTTAAACTTAGGCCTGGAACGATTCCTTCCTTAAAAATAAATCCTTTCCCAATATATCATTTCATTTCATGTATCATCAGTATCCATCGCCTGTGGTGCCTCTGTAGCAAAAACGGGCGTTAAACACTATTCATTTATTGACGAAGTGTGCATCACAAATGCACCTAAAACATCTGGCAAATGATTACGTCGGTCCTGGTGGTGTACTTGCCTCCTAAAGCCAAGATCGCAGGTTCGAACCCGGCCAGGACCGATGGATTTTTTCGGGCGTAAAAATCCTAAGTATGGCTTCTTTCGGAAGGGAAGTAAAGCCATGGGTCCCGTGTCGCACGAAAAAGAACCTCAAGCTGAAAGAAGAGGTCTCTGAGCAAAATTAGTCGGCCGTTTCACGCCCTGAGTTGAATGGGACGCTGATGACCTGAGATGTTAAAGAGCATCCATAAATAGATCAATCAAATGATTACAATCTTTACCTTTTAAAGCGTATTTACGATAAAAACTACATTAAAATAAACTCTTCCAATTAAAATAATATTTGTTCATTACAAAAATCGCGAGTCAATGAACACATGCAGCGAAAAAGTTCTATACAAAATTTATAATTAACAGTCGAAAGATTTCAACCCATTGGAAGCTCTTGGCTGCTCCTGAATCGAAGATAAAGGAGAGTGTCTGAGGAAACAACTCCGCAGCATAGCTGTTACCTTATTCTGTTAATAAGCAATGTGCTTCAGTCAGTAGACGAACACTCCTGAAAATCAGGCTATGACTAAGTAATAGTTGAGGAAGAAAGATAGGAACGGCAAGGGAAAGATTCATAGCTTGAAGCACTGATCGTGAAAATGGATGCGCGCAAAAACGGCACACTTCCTTTAATTTAGAGAAGAAGTAACAGCCTCTGGAACTGTATCATCGTCTTGTAGTAGGCGAACACCTTAACAGCATTATATATTTGTACAGAAGTAAAATATTAAAAATTGCATTTCTTTCAAGTCAATTAACAGATTCCCCTGCAATGTTTAAATTTTGGCGTCACGATAATCTTGATCTTGGATTACTTATGCGATAATTTGGCTGCTCTTGCGCTATATTAGGATTCCATTCTGGAAAGGGGATTTTAATAAAGAACCATAATTTTTCCCCTGTAACAATGGATTCCTATATATTTTATTACCTAGGCAAAGCTTTAAACACTGAGGGAATAGATCATTAATGCTCCTCCTGAAGTGCGGAAAGAATTCAGTGCATCCACTTCACAGCCTCTTCTTCATGGAATGTTCGAAAGACAGACATAACGGAGCGCCTTAACGTACTGAGACTTCATTGAACGGTTTCTTTTCAACCAGAGACGTTGTTCTTTTAATCACTTCCCTACGTCGGCCATAACGAGAATAATTCTCCATACCCTTCTTCCTCTTCTTAAGAGGAAATTCCTTCACGAAGTACATGAAGTTGTTTTCCCCATAAACACCTTCCCAATACTTTGTAGAAAGTCCTTTAGCGAAGAACTTTATCGCAGTGCGCCATTCCATTTTTAATGTTAAGCAACTTGGCATGCCATGTGTTGTCAAAGGAATTCTCCTGTTAAATAACAAGTTTAAAGAATTAAAACTGGTACGTTAAAAATTTCCATAGTTGATGCTGTCACAAGGGTTTTTAAATTTGGAGTGAATTTTGAATGTCAGGCCGGAAACATTAGTAGCTTGCCCTGTGTGTGACGTAATTTCTATGTTTGGCACTCCTTTTTGTTATTATTTATTATTCAAAACATCCCAAAACCCAAAATATTGAGTGCGACAAGATCCAGAAGCAACTATTCTTAAGCAATTCGCTATTGAGGGAACCTCCTACAAACCTATTTACATTTCTTACCATCACAAGTATCCTACATTCTCACCGAACGGGGTGGTTGCAGCGGCACATTCGGGAAGTACCGTGTTCTAATCCCTTGGGGCTGCCCATCCTGACTTTAAGTCTCATTTCATTCAGTTCTGTTGCAGAGTGGAAAGTGACAGGGCAATGTATGCTGGTGTTGTATGCGTTATGACGTTGGTATGCGCTTTTTCTCAAGGTGTTTGGATGGAAGCGCCCCTCCTGAGGGATCTGAGCTCCTTAAAAGGAGGACAGTCTGTGTGCATGCCTCAAACCCCGGTGTTTCCCTCACATTACCCCTTCCTCCCAGAGGTGCCTTCATTACGGGTATAGATACAAAAGGCCAGTCCTTGAGCAAGGCTAAGTACCTAAATGTCTTTCACCGCCAATCTAATTTTACATTCTTAGCCCTGTACATTGGTTAAGCACAATGACTCGTTGACAACACCATTCAAGCTGGCACATTCAACTTGCCATTTCATCCTCTTGTTCCACCATATGTAAAGTTGGATAAAAATGAAAAGCAGGTTAATTTTAAATACTGGTCAACCATGCATGAGAAAAGGTCATTTCCTTTCAGAAAAAATTCTGAAATGGATGAGATGTATTTTGAAATTGGGTGCCTCATACTATGTGTTTTTAAACACCTGAGAACTTCGATTTTTTCCTGCAACTTCTGTCAGTCTGTCTTATTACCTTATTTAAAGATTGTTTTAAAAGTTCTCGGCCTGATTCAGAGATATCTTGAAGATGCCCAAATTACTATGATAGTTATTGAGTATCATCCTTTAGATGGAGCGCTGTAAAGTTTCAGACGTATTTGTGACGATCGTGTAAACAAACTAGTGTTAACATTTTCTACAAAATGAATAAAACTGAAATACCAGCTGCGATAAAATACTTCGTTTCGAAGGATTTAACCCTAACAGAAATACGAAAGATTTTGATTCCACATTAAATGATTTTTCCCTTTTATTTCCGACGGTTAAAAAGTGGGCTGCTCCATTTAAGATGATGAGCACTCACAGCGTCGCAAAATGCTACTACCGACGGGTACGCGAGTTTGCTGACATTGCAAAGATCTCGATAAGCCGTGTTCACTACATTTTAAACGCAGTTCATAACAGAAGACAACATGGATTCGTCACAGCACGCCAGAGACGAAACAGTGGGTGGCAACAGGTGAAAGTGCACCAAAGAAAACAAAAGCAGTTCCATTATGACTACGGTTTTCTGGGATTCTGGTGGTGTGGTGCTTGTAGAATACCTACAGAAGTGCATAACCATCACTGGGGAGTATTACCCCTCACTACTGGACCAATTGAAGAATGCTATTTAAGCTAAACGTCCATATTTTGCGAAAAAGAAAGTTTTGTGTTTATTATGGTTAAGCGCCTTCACAACATCTGGGATTATTGGCTATAAAACCGCATGACCTTCGCTTCCAAGTACTTCTACATATCGTCGTATTTGGCTCCTAGCGATTACATTTTGTTCCCAAACCTGAAGAAATTGCCAGGTGGACGAAGATGAACATTAAATGATAAGGTTGAAAAGGAGATAGATGCTTATTTTGTGCTGTTGGGCAGTTGGTATTAAAAAAAGCGGAAAGTCGGTAGACTAGATGTATTGGATTAACAAGGTGATTTTGTTGAAAAATTAAAAATTAAAAAAAAAAATCTTTCTCTTAAACATTGTATTTTCTTCGTCAGGCCAAGAACTTTTAGAACGCCCCTAGTATCCCTCATAATATGTCAGGGGCAGTAACATCGATACCTTATACAGAAAGTACTGAAAATATATTTTGGGATAGCAAGAAATAAGTAATGTAAAAGTAATATTGCGTAAAAGGAGCACAAGAATCAGAAATCAGATAGCAAATTATATCCATTGTTCTTAAACGAGGAAAACAGCAAATTGATCTGGAAGCAGTTCTCTCTGAACAACATTACTCATTCCTTTCGCGCACTTGAAGTAACGGTTTAACCTTCAACTGTTCTCTAGAAACTACTGCAGTCTGCTTGTAGGTTAGTTTTTTGTTCTCGAGTAATTCCGATACTTTATGCATTGTTCTTTAGTATACGTGACCAATAAGTTAAGTAACGGTTAAAAGTCGTTGCAGAATCTCTTCATTTACTCTCGTGTAGTGACCATAGCAGGCAATAGAGGCAGCAGTTCAACATTAATATGCGTAACGGTCATCTCCAATTTAGTTCTGGTTACGCAGTTGAATTCAAACTCTCCATAATCATGCTCAACAATAAGAACAAAGAACAAACGTTCCAAAAAGTGCATCTTAGAACATTTTTCTCTGCCTTTTGCAGTCTAAAAAAAATCTATGAACCAGCAAGAATCTGAGTGCTGTTTATGGTCATAAGTTCTTTAAAATATCGTTTAAAAATAGAAAATATTGCTAAGGAAAACGTTTGACAAACTAAATAGCTGCCTTCAAAGTTCCTATGGTAATAGAAAACAATTCACTTAAAAGTGTTCCAATTTCGTAAATTGATTCCTTTGTGAAATTTCTGGTACATTTTAATCATAGCAAGCTTAGCTGTTTTACAGAATAGGCTGGGATATGGGACGTGGAAATTAATATAAAATATAATTTATTCTAAATATACCTACCACAAAATCGCTTCATAATATTACAATGTAACGTTTTTGTGTTCAAACTTATGGCACTGTTCATTAACATGGGTGATAGCTAAATCAAATTACATATGTAATGTAATAAAATCACGTTCCGGACTCATCCCTAAATTTGTTTGTAAATAAGCTCAATCTTCGGTTCTTTTTCTGTGGAATACACCAGCCTTCAAATGAATTCTTGGCACTTGCCGTTATAATAACTACCCATTCCATAGTATTACAACACAACCAAAAATATCGAAATGCTATATTTTAAACTGATATTCAGGTCCTTCCGTTGGTCTTCGGGTTCTAAAAAAATCCTTGAAGAGGGCACACATTAAAAACTGGAATGTGATCATGGCTAGGTTACACAGTAACGAAAACTCATGAAAGACTCCATTCATCTCTCAATGACAAGTACTTAAAAAGTTTACACAAGACAGGCTGAGCCTTCAACCGAATTATGGTTATTTTTGTTGATTTGTTGATTTGTTTATTTACTGACGCTCTTTAAACGTCTCAGGTCATCAGCGTCCCATTAAATTCAGGCGTGAAAAGGCCGATAAATTTTGTTCATAGGCCTCTTTTTTCAGGCTTGAGGTTCTTTTACACACCGTAAATCTGCTACATGGGATCCACGGCTTCACCTCCCTTCCGAAGGAAGCCACACAGGAGTTTTACGTCCAAAAAAATTCATCGATTCTGGCCGGGATTGAACGCGCGATCTTGGATTTAGAAGGCAAGTATGGTTACCACTAGACCACCAGGATGACATTATGGTTATCAGCAACCTACCACACAAACAGCTGAAATAAGAAAATATTTAAATCTCACAGTATAAAACAACACATACGAGTCAACAAGTACAGACTTGATGAATCCTTCGCCCTTACTTTTAACTGTGCTGTCTCTTCCCAAATTGATTACAAGCATTAAAAGGCATTCTCCTCAATTTTGGTCGCAATACTTCTGTCTGGAAATGGTTATTGAGTTAATTTTGAAGCCGTTTTCAAAGTTCAGTTCAGTGAGTTTCATTTCTCAGTGTCAAGGCGTTGTTATTAAAACATTAAAAAATAGTCTGAGATACACCAACATAAAGTGAACTGCGGATTGGTGTTCGTGTTTTTTAACAACAGAAATAAATGTCTCCATTTTAGATATTATTCAAGTCCTACATACATTTAAATTTACACATTACTCTTAATTCATAAATACTACTATTATTAATTTTTAACTTTTAAATAATGAATTACAACAATTTCCAAATTGACTATTTTAGACCCCAGTACCCTGTTCATCGCCAGCTGCCTACTGGAATATCAACCAAAGGCAGAATAATAAAAGG
Organism: Metallyticus violacea; assembly: GCA_030762175.1. Lineage (NCBI taxonomy): Eukaryota > Metazoa > Arthropoda > Insecta > Mantodea > Metallyticidae > Metallyticus > Metallyticus violacea. The sequence continues at coordinate 50,701,516 of CM060834.1, forward strand.
CAAAATTACAAAATTCAAATTACCAAATTGAGTACAACTACTCCATCTTTAAAGTTGTTTATTTGTCTGGACATTATACACATCAACATCCTGGTTGTTTGTGTGTAAAAACTCAACATGTTTCAATGAGATACTCTATCCCCCTTCCTCTACTATTCCCATACTTAGTTATTTCCTCACCATTCTAAACCGCTTCTCTCTTATCTTTCCTAAATACTTTCCTAGTTGTGTAATAAACCCTGATCTGTTTTTGTTAAAAATTCTTATTTTCCACACTATACCACGTTTAAGACCCCAATCCCTCCTCCATAACTCGGTTTTCTTGCACTCTAGGATACAGTACAATGTTGCATCCTAATTAGCACATAAAGGGCGAACATCCAAGTACAGTTTCCTCTAAGCCCCCTTAATTTTGTAACCTTCGTTCTTACCCAAGTCCCAAGATCGCGGTTTCAATCCCGGCCAGGATGGGGTTTTTTCGGGATAAAATCCTAAGTATGGCTTCCTTTGGAAAAGAAGTAAAGCCGTTGATCCCATGTCATAAATTTATGACATGAAAAAAAAACCAAGCCTGAAAAAAGAACCTCTGAGCAAAATTTATCGGCCTTTTCACACAGTGAATTGGAGGACATTGAGATGTTAAAGAGCGTCCGTAAATAAAACAAATCAACTGAAATCAACTTGCCCAGACATATTCTTTGTTCCTGTTCTGTCACATATATCAATGTATCTCTCCCCAACCTATTCCATTTTCAAATTTGTCTATAATTCTAATAATTCTTTAAATCTTACGATTAGACTAATTAAATAAATCTTGTTTCTCAATATTCCTCAGTAATTTCCGCACTTTTTTTTTCTTCCAAAAAGCCTTTCTTAGCTCATCATTAAACTTTCAAATCTTTCCCATCCCAATTTCTTCTAAACATTTCCCCATGTTAGTAAACGAACTACTTTTACATTTACATTTCACCCATTCTTGAGCTGTTAGACGATGGTTAACAATATTTCCATTCTCAAGGATCCTTCAAGTCCTATATAGATATGCTCTTATGACAATCATAGAATTTTATATGTATCACAGAGAGCTGCAAAAGGTATCACTCAAAGCATTCATTTTCACTGCCTTTCTTGTACACTTCGATGAAACAAAACGGAGTCTTATCAAAACATAACCCAAAATGTAGCACCACTTTTTGTTTTGTGTGCAGATTTTTTTAAGTTTTAATTACAAAGGGCGTGGAAAAGTTCCCTTAATCGGTTGGGTCATCATATACAAATAAATGAAAAGATGGGAACGTTAAATTGTTTATTAAAGCAGAACTGTGCACATGTTATTTTTCATCACATAATAATGGGGCTTGTATGACTGACGCAATTCACTTTTCGTATAAATAAAACTGTTATATAACTTAAAGGTTGTGGCATAATCCAAAATAACTCTGCAGTGGTTTTGTTTAATGTTATGAAATATTGTAGTAGATTCTTCTGGTTTTTCCCTTAATTGTACATTTATACAACAAATTGCAGATAGTTTTGAAAACAAACTGCGATTAAATTTTACTTTCAAAGCTTGCTGATAATTCCATAATGGCTCTTAGTGCGCACATATATGTTTTCTTACTGACAGTTTTCTCACGGTTTGAACTAACATCTTGTAAATAATTTGGAGATAAACTTAAATAGCTTATGAAGCATATAATGTTTATCTTCTGGTATGTTCATTTTACGAAGCTCATTTTTAAAAATAAAAAATATCTATTGGCACACTGAAGCAATTGTTTAATTAATTCATTCCACTGCATGCAGATAAGTAAAATTGTATTTTCTCGCCCACAAAATGATATATGTACCCGGTGACTGCCCCCAAGTAAGAAGTACCTCCTGAAATAAGTGTCTATTGTATATTTTAGCTCTATTTTGTTTGTAGATTTTGTTGTTAAATGTATAAATAGTTACAGTTTTATTTACTGTTGGAAGGAAACCTGATGTTATTTATTGCTTTTTTTTAAAGTCGCTTTGACTGCATTGGTTTTCTCTCGATGTCTGTAGATTGTGGACTGAATGCTATAGGTGTAAGTCGTAGGGATGAATGAAATGAAATGAATTAATGATGGTGCAAATGAGCTCCAGCGTCTTAAAGCAATCTGTCATTCACCTTCTGAGGGTAAGGAAAAACTCCCGATAAAATTCTTGACCAGACAGCTTGACCTGACCCGGATTGAAACCCAGAGCCCCAGCACTAGACTACGGAGGCGGTCTGTTATCTTTATTTATTGAGAAGTATAAGTATTTATAATGAATACAGGAGTAATTTTATTATTTAAGTTTTTGAAAGCATTTGCAAAGAATTCATAACTATCTTAAGTTTTGTTTTATTACTGAAATTATAAATTGTACCAGATTCCAGAGCTTTTCATTTAAGTTTGGCATTACTGCTGACAAGTCAGGTAACTTATTTGCGCTGTCTTCATCTTTTAGCCATTAAGATTTGTATATATAACTGGTTGAGGCTTTCACAAATGATTATGCTTTCTGTTGTAAATCGGAAAATCGTTTACGTGACAGATTTGTCCTCTGCTTTAGTTAAACTTCTTGGAACTTTTTAACCATAAATCGCTGGGTAATTTGGTATCTCTGAGTTCCTGCAAAGAGTGTAATTTTTTGCAATACTTTTTTTTTTAAAACATATTTGTACTTTCTTAAGCAGACGACATAATTTGTATATTTATGGTACTATGCCAATCTGCTTATTTGTGATAGAAACCAAGTGCATCTTAGGGTTTGGTGTCTGTCTTCATCAGGGTACCGCCACGCGTGGCCGAAGTCCTTAAGGCGCGGACTTATGAGCGGGAGGTCTGGGGTTCGAATCCCACCAGGATCGTCCTCCCTTACTGGAGTTTTTCCAGAATTTCCTCAGTCCTCATAAATGGCAAATGCCGCGGAGGTACCCTAAAACTTACGCCTGGAACGCTTCCTTCCTTAAAGAAATATCCTTAACCAATTAAACATTTCATTTCATGTATCATCATAGTCCTTCGCCTGTGGTACCTCAGTTCTAAAAAAAGCGCGTTAAACACTGTTAACAAGTCATTTATCCGGGTTTTTTAATGGTGTTTAATGCCCGTTTTTACTACTGAGGCACCACAAGCGGTGGACACTGATGAAACATGTGATGAAATGATATATTGGGAAAGGATTTTTTTAAAGAAAGGAAACGTTCCAGGCCTAAGTTTAGGGTACCTTCCCTGCATTTGTTATCTATGGGGACTGAGGAAAACCTGGGAAGAATATCACTCAGGAAGGACGGTCCTGGCAGGAATCTAACCCTAGGCATAATGTTCACGAGTCCGTGCCTTAACGACCCCGGCCACCCGTGGCGATAGGTATCCGTATGTATTTATATCTCAATTGGCGACTGGTTGCCTTAATGTCTTTTCGATGTTATGTCTGGAAGAGCAAGCAACTTAACCCAGAGCTGATGATTGCCAGCCTTGCTGGAAAATGCAATAGTCATTATTGAGCAATTATTTAGTTGAGAGACTTTTAAGATCTTCTCAGAACATCTTCTTTGCATTGTGACTATGCCGAACTCTTAAAGCAGCGTGGCGAACTTACCTCTCACTTTGACGGTTGAATTTCTCTTTAATCATGAAGGTATTTTCGCCTGTGGAGAGCATTTCTGGCATATTCCAAATAAGGGCCCAAATTCTCTCCAGGCTGAGCTAGAGACAAAGGTCCAGCAATTGACTGTTACTTCGGTGATAGGTCCTGAGTTTAAGGTGTTTATGTTGTACTCTCAGCAAACTAGCCTTAGATATTTCTAAGATCTACTTCTAATTGAATTTCTAGAGATCCCCTTCCTGCTTTTTTTTTTTTAAATCGCTTCTAGCGTTAGAACTGTTGTTCGCTGCACTAATTTCCTTTATAGAAATCTTTCATGTATATTGATGGTGTTAATAACCTGAAAGTTGTTCCTGAATCCTGTTTATTTATGCAACGCAATGTCATCATATATATATTTTTTTTTTCACTGTGCAACTGCACATAAGAATGACCAGGTATTCTTCTCTCTCTGAGAGATAAAATTAAATTCAGGGATGTTAAGACTTTGTTTATAAAAGTTTTGTAGCCTCTGAGAACAACCGCAACTGTTTTTGTGCAGACATTGCAGTTGTATGTCGATCAGAAAATTTTGTGATTTCGTGTGGTAAACATCTCCTTCCATATCCACAGGAAGAATTTGAGGGGCGAGGATTCCCGTATAAACCGCATCGACCCAGCCAACGTCCTGGAAATTGATTGTAGGGTTAATTAATGCAATATGAGACAGGGCACTATCTTGCATGAATATGCGGTCATCCCAATAGGTCAAACATCAACCTGCAGCTTGATTAGATGTCGATTTGTGCTTGTTGCGATGTGAGCAAGGAGCGAGTTATGATCTGGTTGGGTGTTATACCTCATCATGTCATTATATTATACTACTATGTGTAATACATACAGAAAAAAATGCTATTTCCAAAACTTGAATGAATGAATTTCCACAACCAACATTACAATTAAATTTATATAAAGAAACAAAATATCTAAAAATTTAGTAATACCAAAACTAAGGTTCTCCCATACCTTAATCACCTGGTTATGTGTATGGTAAAGAACCCCTACAATAAATATCATTTTCACAACTGTCTGTGTCCTCAAGTTCCTTTCCACCGCCACGGGTGGCCGAGGTCGTTAAGGCGCGGACTCGCGAGCAGGAGGTCTGGGTTCGAATCCCACCAAGACTGTCCTCCCTGACTGGGTTTTTTTTCCAGATTTTGCACAGTCCTCATAGCTGGCAAATGCCGGGGAGGTATCCTAAACTTAGGCCTGAAACGCTCCCTTCCTTAAAAAAAATCCTTTCCCAATTTATCATTTCATCTCATATATCATCAGTGTCCACCGCCTGTGGTGCCTCAGTAGTAAAAACGGGCGTTAAACACTACTCAAAAAAAAAAAAAGTTCCTTTCTTAAACTCCTCCTTCAGGCAACCCTTACTTTTCTTAAGAATTTTCACTCTTGTTTATTTTCTCCACACTCACATCTGACAACATTTTAATTGCCACTGTACCTTGTTATAGTTTGTTCCATTTTTCATCACAGATACTATCGCTCCACGTTTTTATCATTTCACATTCTATTAGACAATGGAACACCCCGTAACCAATTTCTATTGACTATTATATATAAATCTAAAGAAATTTTATCTGCAAAACTAGCCCAAATCTCTTGCTTCTCTATATCTTCTACTCTCTGCCTCACTTCTTTCCAAAATCCTGACAATACTTTCACCCAGTCACCACACATCCCATTCCAATTTTTTTAATAGTTTCCTCACCTCCCCAAACCAACACTCACTTCCCAGTACATCTCTTTGATACATAAAACATTCTTTGGTACATTGTTATTGTCATATTTGCCAATATTTCATTTTTTTTTTTTTTGATTGATTAATTTATGAACGCTCTTTAACATCTCAGGTCATCAGCGTCCCATTCAACTCAGGGCGTGAAACGGCCGACAAATTTTGCTCAGAGGCTTCTTTTTCAGACTTGAGGTTCTTTTTCGTGCCGTAAATGTACAACACGGGACCCACGGCTTTACTTCCCTTCCGAAGGAAGCCATACTTAGGATTTTTACGCCAGAAAAAATCCATCGGTCCTGGCCTAGTTCGAACCCGCTATCTTGGGTATAGGAGGCAAGTATGATAACCACTACACCACCAGGATCGTCAAAATTCTCTTCAGTATTATACCTTTACTTTCTACTCTTCCTAGTTCTGCCAAATTCACCTCCCCTCACCCCTTCGGCGAAATTATTAATAACCTCAGAACTTCTTTACAAAACGTTCTACGTACCACATCAATCTTTGTCTACCCTTTGACACTCCCCAAATTTCTACTGCATGCATCATCTTTTGACTTAACTATGGGCCTGACGGCAATATAAATTGATAGCGGATTATTTGTTACTATGTTAGCGGTTAAATAGTTGTGTTGGTAAGTCACTGCAGCTTGTTAGACATTAAAAATTATAGGAATTCTATTCAAATAGGTGTAAAAGTAATCTAGTGCAAGTAGCCTGCCATTTCTCCCATCTGCAAATCTGCATCTATTTCCTCTTCCTGGTTCTGTTTCAAATGGTACAAAACTATCTGCGACATTTTATTACACCAAAAAACACCGATATATTATTCTAATTTCAGTCGTGTAGTTTATAATTTCATCATTTCCAAATGTTATTTAAGATGGTGAACCATTTTAGTATATACCATTGTCTCTTACAGCTACTATGACATGAGCATTAGCATGTTTAATCTTGTCGGTTGCTTACGTTGCATGTTTCCTTTGCAACAAAATATACACAGACACGTTTCCTTCTACGTGAAAGAAAAAAAACAAATCCCTATCTCTCTTCCCGATCTATCTCCAGGGTAAATGTCCCGGGATTCTTCCTCTCCGTTCCTCTTTTGTGCCTATGTCCATTTTGGGTCCGCCACAAATGCACGGCCGCAACGTGACTTTGTTATAACGTCACATACATGCCCTGCCCTGAAGTACATACATTGCCTGGAGAGCCGATTGCTCGTTTTGGGCGGGGCTTCATGCGTTTGCGACGAAAATGTGTATTTTTGTTCTGGAAAGACTTACGCTTTTATTTTGACTGACAGTATCTGGTTCAAGGATTATTGATGTTATTAATGAATTCAAACTCTGAAGCTTGAGGCAGATATTACATGATATGATCATTCTGGAGGATTCCATCTCCGGTCATATTACCGGGGTAAGGTTGTTCCCTTTCCCAAAGCCTGTAAAGGTGAATACCAGGTAATATTAAATGCCAAGGACTCCGGACTCATTTGCTTCAGCATTTCATTGATTCTAGCTAGCAATCCTCTCAAAAGAGTAACAGTTGGCGATATGTTCAACAACTATAACAATATCCTGGGCATCGATTATTATTCTCAGGTAGCAGACAATAGCACGGGTATGGTTGATAACACATCTGTTAATGTCCACTGCACTCAGAGTGGTTATAGAAAATTATCTACTCTTGGGGGGGGGGGGAACAAACAAAAACAAAAAAAAAAAACAAAAAAAAAAACAAATACTTCGGTGGAAAAGCACAACATTTCTTTCTTGGAAGAAATCCCATAGTTGCTCCTGGAACCAATGTAGAATTGTGTCCTGTATTTCTTCGTCCGATGTGAATCGTTTGCCTTTGATAGAAACGAGGACACGTGTCAGAACTGTAAGGTACTTGCGTCAATACTTCCCCGCTGAATTGCTGCAATATGAATCGGACAGCAGTGCAAAATGACATCATCCGAGAGCAGTTCTCGCCGTTTTCCATATCGCAACGGATTCTTTCCAAAAAGTCCATGATGACCGAAAAGTAATGCCATCATCATCTTCCATTTTGCTGATTGGATGACACGCTTCCATCAGTTGAGTTCAATTCATGCACTGTAATGTGATACGTGAAGACCAAGTACGCTCTCTGGTAAAACTATCATCCTTCCCATGGAACAAAAGCCGCCTGGATTGCAGACACATTTTTACAAAACATCTGTTCGGTTTTTAAATGACTTAACACTCATGGTATTATCATATATATTGTTTTCTCCATTAATATAACTTTATAAATGTAACCCACTTTGTAAAATTATCGAAGTGAGTTAACTATTCCTTCATGATTTGTAGTTAACGGATTGAGATCCTACGCGTTTAACAAATAGCATTTGTGAAACTATACATTACATTCTGAGTATTCTTAAAAATTATGAACACTTGTGTTTATATACGAGGTATAATTTTTGTTCCCGCGAACAAGGGACAACATGAACAATCTAGCGTGCACGATCGTAAGTATATGACGTTACTGCCAAATGAAGGCTGGATGCAGCGACCCTCTAGGGAAGAAGCAAAACACAGCAACCAGACAACATTAGTTTTTATGGCATGAGCAAAAGTTACACACAAATAACTCACGGCGTTGCAAAGGTAATCCATGGTGTTTAGCATCCTTCGAAGTGTCTCTTAAGTACATCGACGGTTCGTTGCCAGCGATAGGAAAGACTGTATCCACCTCGCCACTGTTCCATAGTACAAAGTGCTTCCCGTAGCTTTGTATGCTATTCTCTTGCATTCTTGTCACGGGGAAATGCTATTTTTACATACGCACGTGACCTCCATTCCTGACCACTGTCTCTCACCAACTGAACTTCGGGGCGTGCTGAAACACGCTGCTCTGCTCACATCTGGTGGCTTCATTCGAAAGTACATTCCATACACTTTCAGTCGTATATCTTAGATTTTACGTGTTGTCCTTTGTTCGCAATAGTTGCCATGATTTATGACTTATCTCTCGTGATATATATAGGAAACGTGATAGATACATTAATATAGGGATTTCACATAAAAACTCTATATATTTTGACTTTGTCATATGTACATAATGTTTCTGAGCTGATGATACAAACTTTCAGGTATAATGGAAAAGGGCAAATATATCAATTTGAGACCAGGAACTCCGGTCTGGAAACGACTGAGTCGAAAGCTATAAGCCAACATTGTTGTGAGATACCATGTAACAATGGAATTAGAGAACTCACGTAACGTTGTTTTATGAAAAGTCTTGTGTAAGAGACACCAGTAGAGACTGAAGAGAACCGCCATAGATGGCCGAGTTCGTTAAGGCGCGGACTCTTGAGAGGGAGGTCTGGCTTTGAATACCGCCAGGACCGTCCTCCCTGACTGAGGTTTTTTCCAGGTTTTCCTCAGTCCTCATAAATGACAAATGCCGGGGAGGTATCCTAAACTTAAGCGTGAAACACTTCCTTCCTTAAAAAATTCTTTCCCAAGTTTATCATTTCATGTCATGCATCACCAGTGTCCACCGCTTGTGAGTTTCAATACTTAAAACGAGCGTTAAACATCATTCAAGGGAGAGAGAAAGAAGAGAATCTCCTGGTAAAACTTCTCGCTGCCTGTGACACTGGGCTGTTCTAGCGGGGACAACAGAACTTCGTGCGACGATTATCAACCCTGCACCGAAAGGAACGCCACTTTGAATATTCGTTGTGAGTGTAACACCTTATGAAAGTTGTACAGATAAATAAAGCTATTACATCTACACACAACGAATTTCGCTTATAACGTTCAACTCCTTCGTTTCCGGCCAGGTTCCAAATCTCACATTGATACATTTGCCCTTATCCAGCATTACTGAAAGTTTGTATAATCAGCTTGGAAACACCCGGTATATATATAGTGAAATCAAAATGTTTATAAATTTTTATAAATGATTATGATGAATCAATTACTTACTTAATTGGATTAGATTGTTAGTATTGGAGGGGAATTATTTCGGTACTTTAGCCTTACTCATGGGCTGGACGTTTGTGTCTATACGGTATGCGGTGAGGCACGAATGTAGAGGGGTTCCTAACATTGTTTCAAGATAAAAAAAAGTCTGATGCTGCTTCTATACAAGACACTAGGATGAAAGATTTTCCAAAACGCAAGTCACCGTCACAACGCACTAGCCCACCTCACTCTGGCACTTGCAGTTCTGACAGAATCAACGGAATGAAATGAGATAAAATGGAAGTACAACGTCCGTAGAAAGGAAAGATCCACCCCAGCATCCGCCAAAGCACCAGGGCAAACTACGATAAAATTCTGGGTCAATGACTGGCCAAGTATTTGAACCGTGGACCTCTCGATTGCATTACACCTGAACCACTCCGCTTGTTTTACTTACTTATGTACTCAAAACTTAAAGCGATACATTGCTTTCTACTTCTATGGTGTTTCATAGTTTCCATGTGTAATATATAGCTTGTGTGTTGTATTTTTCTCTTGTATGATAAACTCTTCTTAAATTGCTCTTATGTTTAGTATAACAAAATATATTATCAACTAATATTATTGTTATTAATTCACCGAACTTTTATATTTCAAAATAATGGTAAATACTTGACAAAAAAAAAAGTATCTAAATCCTGAGCTTTTTGTCATAACTTCAGTAAATTGCAGGAATATTTTGAGTGATTTGTTTCAGCAATTAATTATACATTCAAATTTACATTTTTCCTCGCTACCTTTGCAACTATTTACATAATTTCATAATTACATCAATTTGTTAACTATACATTTTCAATCCATTTTCAGCACACCACATTACAATTTAAATAGCATAAACGTACAAGGAATGTAAAAGTTTACCAGTGCCAAAACTGAGCTCTCCCATATCCCAATCACCAGGTTATATTATGGTAAGAAACCCCTAAAATAAATTACTAATTTTTATCATTACATGTGCCACTAAGGTCCTACCTTATACTTCTCCACTTATCCCTTAATTTTCCTAAAAATTCCCAAATATTATTCATTTTATCTACTCTGGTATCTGATGACATTTTTGTTGCTGCCTTTTGTTGTAATTTGTTCCATTTTCCACCCGAAATACTATACCTCTACATTTTTACCATTTCACATTCAATTAAACAATGGAACCCACTTTCCACTTTCACACACATAATGCATCCTTCTTTACAATTTATCCCTAATCTTTTTATAAATAATGCCCCTGTAGGCATCCATGCAAAATCTATTCTTCCAAATTGTTCATAAATATCTGTACATTTCTCCCGTTCCCAATTTCTTTTAATTATTTTATATAAATCTAAGGAACGTTTATCCTATAAACTAGTCCAGATCTCATGCCTCTCTGTCTTCTACCCTCTATCTCATTCTTTCCAAAATTCACAAATATTACTTTCACCCAATCACCAGACATCTCCCATTCCAATTTCTTCGAATAGTTTTCCCACCTCTCCAAGACAACATTCTCTTCCCAATACATCTCTTTGATACGTAAGACATTCTTTAAGTACATCATTATAGTCTAGTTTCAAACATCAATACCAATATTTTAAGATTCTTTCCACTTACTACTTTCCTTCTTATTCTTCCTAATTCTACCATACTTATCCCCTTGGTGAACTTTTTAGTAACCGTAGAGCCTCTTTACAGAACATTCTATACACTCCATCAACCTTTGTCTACCCCTTTGACACTCCCCAAATTTCCATTGAATACATATTTGACTCAAGCACAGTCTCATATAGTTGCAAGAATGTAAGAAATCAAAAAAAAAAAAAAAAAAAAAAAAAAACGCCGCCGCTTCTCTGAGAAAATTTTTGTTTGGAGGATGATCTTTATTTATGAATAATAAACACACATCAACATGCGAGATATAAAGATATTTTTCTTAAAATTAAATTTCCCTCTTGTGTTTTATAGATTTTAGCTGCTAGATATAAAGTATAGGGGAATTTTTGTGCATCGCACGGTAGACACGATTGTCTCTTGTCAGCACATATCAACAGTGTTGTACGCGCTGTGAAATATCTGTATAAAATCTCAGTAATTATGTTATGATGGGATAGTACTTGCACATGAAGAAAAAGCGTAGCCTCGGGGGGGGGGGGGAATTCGGATCAATTCTCCGCTACAAACACTACTAAAATTCAATACAAAAAATGAAGTCTACTGACACGATCACACTGTTGTAAATGCCGTACTATCCGATATTCTGTGTGGTTTTAATTTAAGTAATTTTGTAGAATTCTTGCTAATCTATTTTTCTTTGACAAAGCACCTGGAAGATTTCTGTGAAGTGCGTTCTTACCTCGCGTCTATCTCCTCTAATTTTCTTCTGTGGGAACATAACGCCTATGAGTCTTTTTATGGGGCTGCTAAATAGGACAGGTTCATCAGGGAATCTTTTCCATAAATTCCTTTTGTTCTGCTAAAAATCTTTGTTTTAATATATGTATCGTATAAAAAGTATGTTCCTATACACCGGCAGTGTTATACATGTGAAACAAATCTACTGTAATCAATTACACTAGTGATACTCTAGGCTGTGCGAAACTTTTTATTTATTTATTTATTTATTTATTTATTTAAGGACGTTCTTTAACATCTCAGGTCATCAGCGTCCCATTCAAATTAGGCCAATAAATTTTGCTCAAAGGCCTTTTCTTTCAGGCTTGAGGTTCTTTTTCGTGCCGTGAATGTACTACACGGGACCCACGGCTTTACTTCCCTTCCGAAGGAAGCCGTACTTAGGATTTCTACGTCCGAAAAAATCCATCGATTCTGGCCGGGTTTGAACCCACGATCTAGGGTTTGAAGGCAAGTATGGTTACCACTAAACTACCAGGACCGACGTTCTGCGAAGCTACGTGAGAGATCGGGCAACTGCAAGTGAGCCGCTAGCTGCGTGGTGACAAGCGCAAATAAGATCGGGGGAAACCATTAAACCATTTGTGCAAAGCAAAACATAATAATAGCACTCTAACGCATCTCGAGAATGAGGGGATACAGAAGCTACTCCAATCTGCCGCAGCATGCCAGTAGTTCAGTGCAACCTGGTCTCTGGCAGATGGGATGAATTCTGCTAATACTTGAGCGACATCTAGCAATGGCTCTGCGGAGTCCCATCGAAAGCTACGCTCTAATTAGAAACACCAGGAGTCTGTCCCTATGGGTCACTTCTCTTGTTCTGGCTTCTGGTGTTGATCTGTAATAGTAAAGTGTAGCATATATGACATTTTTCATGACAGAAGCTTCTGAATGGCCAGTCTGTAGTAGCTGGTTAGTCTTTTTATAGTTGCTAACTTCAGCTTACCACAGTCACGATCATCCAATCAGTGTCAGTGGTGTCTTTCTTTAGCTTGAAGAAAGCTGTAGTCATCTTCTTTGCTACATGATTCACACACTTTTTCCTTGACTGTTTCCACATCAGCAGCATATATCGTCGCTTCCTTTGGGTGTTGGTGAGTCCTTGCGTCTCCATATGAGAGCACACTTGAGTATCTCATTCACACTCCTGTACTGAGGGGGTGTAGCAGGATGAAAAAGAAAGAACATGGCAGGCTCTTTAAATGAATGTAGAGTCGGAAGGAAGGAGGGATATGCAAATGTTGACTCTCTGTGCACGCCCAGTAGTTCAAGGAACCATTTGCAGCAAAAACCGGAAAGGAAGGGAGGACATCAAATGTTCACTCTCAGTAGATGCCTAACGGTTCAAGAAACCACTTGGAAAAAGAGAGGGAGAGAGAAGAAGGAGTTGGAGGAGGGGGAGGAGGAGACTTTTTGGTCCGATTTTAACTCCCAGTGTCCCTAAAGGGCTTGTAAGATGAATGATGTGCAAATTGTAAAACGAGGAACGCCTATCGTGCCAAGCGTGACGGAACTATAATCCGAGCAAAACAATGTAATGTATATAACATCATACGCATTCATGAAGAGCACGAGGGCGGCCTGTGTTACGTAACAAGTGGCGCACCTAGGTTAGACTTCCAAGAAGCAGCAGCTGCACACGATATCCGGGTAAAAGTCTCATCAGCATTATTATTAATTTGTTTTTATTTGGGTTTGGAACGAGAGAGATCATGAAAGATTGCACAATAGCAATAAAGAAGAGAAAATGAAACGGTGATAATTGATATAGGCATCTGTTCCTCTTTTTTCTCTTAAGCCTTTGACATTACCAAGGTGTCTGCACCCAAGCCAGGTTTGGATTAAACTTAATATATTTTATGTAAGCGAGCTGTATATTAACGCTCAGTCAATCTGGTACAGTCTATTTTAAAAGTATTGAAACCTAGCACCCTTTCACTTTCTGATCAAGCCTTGTACATTATAAACATTTCATGTATATCAAATTAAAACTTACAGAGGTATTACTCTTTCACTCGAGTGTATCAAAAAACTACTATGGCTGTTAGCGCTCGCAAAAGATTGAATCTTCACATATAAGATATGTGATTGTGAAACGCTTTAGCGCGAGAAATTATGCTATAAAACGCTATTGCTGTTCTTTATTGAATAGTTCTCGTAATTGATAAATGAGTTGACATATTATTTCAGAAGCCTTGAGTTTGATTGAATTGAAATGATGTTTTATGAAAAATTGCATGGCATAACTGAAAACAGAATTAATGGCAAAATGCCTGGTTTTTATTTGTGATTGTCAGAAAATATCTAAGTGTACAGAAATGGCATTCGTGAACTAAGACACATAATTGGAAGGTATTATTATTATTTGTACTTTGCTTCTTTTTTTAACATTGTCTTATTTTTGCAATTTTTTTCTGTTATTGTAGTTTACTCCTTCATTGGAGGAAATAAAAAGTAATTGTTTGTTCCAATGCTTCGTTTTAATTTTATAAAAAAAACACTATGTCTCACAATGTGTCTTCTGTTCCTCCTACGAAGTTCTTGTAGATCGCTGGCGTCCGAACTGCCGATCCCAGTTTACATTGTTAAATTGTAAACATAATCACAGCAATTATGACGCGACTTTAGATGCCGTTGGTTCATAATGAAAAACAGAACCATACTTGTTTCGCCATCTAAATTTTCACTGAGATGCCTAATCATAACATTATTGCCTTGGAATCTACCAAATTTTATTTGTTAGATTCAACAAGGAATAGACTCTTCTTTCAAAAGCTGCATATTGTTAATTAAAAATGTCCATGTAATATAATTACCCTTATTTTAGTTGTTTTCTTATTATACAAAAAAGAATTACATATGATATCTGATATCTAATAATTTAAAACTTGTTTTTTTTTTCCCCACATGTAACTATCTTTGCATTTATAATTTAGGTTATCAATATGCATTGCCTCTTTTATTCCCTATATAATGTATAAGTGCCATTTTGCGTGTTTTTTAATGCCTGAACATCCAGTTTCTAGTTATAAGTTTATAACGACTTCATCTTAAAATTGACCAATGAAATGAAACAAAATTTTTAATTCTGACCAATCATAGCCGGATATCGCAGTGAAATTATCGAGGAAAAAATTTCAAAACCGTTTTATCACGTGACGTGCATTTGTCTTGTGGTCATCTTCACTATATAATTCCTGAGCACGCATCACTAATAATCACTTTTCTGTGTTTTCAGTAATTGTAAATTGAATTAACTTCAGTATATTCACTGAAGCAATTGTTTTTGCGTATTCAGCCAAACAATTTGAAATAATTTTATAAATTATGTAACAATATCTGTTTAACCAGTCATTAATCTTAATAAACATATTGTTCAGAATGGTAAATTTTTTCCTCTGTTTTGTTTTTCTCAGTTGGTATTAGTAAGTCAAACGGTAGCGACCGTAATGGTCGACTTTCATCTACTTCATTCTCACGATTTCTAAATTCATAAGTGTAACCTTTCATACAATTGTTAATAATCCGTGCGCGAATATATAAGAAAAAGTCACACTTGAGATCGCTATATTTCGGACTCGTGGAGTCCTTCTATGGCAAGAAGACATATCTTTTCTACTATCATAATTACAGTTAATTTGTTACATTGTTAATAGTGTTACTTTATTTTTATTTTTCTTTTATATGTATATAATAATGAAAAATAAAAATAAAGAAACACTATTAACACTGTAACAAATTAACACTAATAATAAAAGTAGATAAAGATAAAACACTGAGAAAGAGTCACACTTGAAATTGCTATATTTCGAACTACTGCGAGTTCTTCAATGGCAAGAAGCTAAACCTTGTCTAGCTTCTTGCCATTGAAGAACTCGCAGTAGTTCGAAATATAGCAATTTCAAGTGTGACTCTTTCTCTGTGTTTTATCTTTATCTACTTTTATTATTAGTGTTAATATATATATCTGTGTGTGTGTGTTTTATCCTTTTCTACTTTTATTATTACTGGTAATTTGTTACATTGTTAATGCTGTTATTTTATTTTTATTTTATATATTGCTTTTGTTGGTATTCTGTTAATGAAATGGTCCCAAACCCGTGTTTGGCTGTTCTCTATCGACATTCGTCTGTTGCTAGATGACTTGAAAACGTAAGTATTCATAATGCAATTGTTCAATTATTACAACATTATAATCCAAGTTTACAATAATTAGGTTACAATTCTTATTTCATTCTTGAAATATTCCTAATAAACTTCACTCAAGGGTCTGAGCTTTCCAAAATAGGTTCATGAATTGGTCGGCAATCTTAGACCCTCTTGTGATATTACTTGTGATAAATGAAGCTGTAAAGGGTCATTAATTATAGAAATTATATCCTTCGCAGAAGTATAATTCTCCTTGAAATGACTATTAAAAGAACGTTATTGTTTTAATGAGAATTTAATAATTCTCTTCACAATTATTTATGATCTCTGCGTTGTTGTTTTTCTTTCTTTCCTCCACTCCCCCCCCCCCGGACCCGTTCTGTATACTGCCATAATATATTTTCTTTTTTCTAATTTTACTGAGACATTTGACCTTAGCACCATAAGTGGGTTTTGCTTATTTACTAACCCCGGTGCCTTTATCTATAAAATCGTTACCCGAGGAAAAAGGTTTATGTGATGTGGTATATTTCTGTATGAATGCAGGCTTGTATTCCTCTTCGAACTCGCGGGATCATTTGGGACATTAATTAGAGACCGAATGGTATGCCCAAAGAAGGAAAACAAAGGAGAGAGGAGGCCAAGCAGAGAGTTGCAACACTGCTGCCCTTGCGAGCGTACCAAAGTCAAGGCAAGGCAACATAATACTGAAAATCAAGGCTGTGTTTATGGAGCGACACGAAAGGCGAGCTAGGTCAGTGGGTGGATATGATTTTTCCCAACGAAATGATCGGCTCAAGTTCGAGGTGAAGGTCTGTTCTCTCCAGGAACTTTTCTCCCTTCAGTTTGTTTATCTTTAGCACTGATAGCAATTTCCAGTAGTTTAAATATTCAGTATTACGTTAAGTGAATTTTAGTTATGTAAGACAGTCACGTAACCCTGGGAAGTGTTTTGAGTGAGCAGGAGATTGTCTGCTATAGCTAAAAGTCCTGGGGAAATCGTTGGTGCCTACTAAACTCAGTTGTCAGAATGGGCATTGTTAAACCCGAGGTTTTATTCTATCTGCAAACTGTGGGGATAAAGAAACCAATAGAGGTAAATAATGTCACGGCTCGTAGTAGAGCTACCCGCAGAAATATCATTTACTCATACATCATTCTTAAGCCAGACAAGGGGCGTAGCTGTATCACTTGTCTAAAAGAAATATGCCCATACATACTCAAAATGAAATAAAAATAAGAAAATAATGGACCGAGGTATTCTATGCAAGTAGAAACATTTCAAATTGCAAATTTATTACTATTCGTTAAGTTATGCTGGACTCTAATAGCCCGTCCTGAAGGTGGCCATCCCAGAGCAGAAGGTGCCATGTCCATACTCTTCAAGCTCCAGCTCCCGATTTCCAAGAAAGAAAGAAATGCGTCGCCCTGCTTTCCACGTTCAATTTTCCAACCGTCATTATGCTACAATACATGCACTAGTTCCCCAATATTGTCAACCCTCATATGCAACATCTGCCGCGAGCCACCTTAATCGACTTCCTCGTCGATAAAAATAAAGTCTAACAAGAAAGAACCAATAAAAATAAAAACAGATTACCTGAATATCTCAAAAAATTGCAACCTGAAAAAATTATAATAGTGAATATACAGTAAGATCGGAGACAAAAAAAAATTGAGACGTTTTAGCCACATCATTTTTCTTCATTAGACTGTGAATGAATACCGCTATCCCCCCCCCCCATATGAAAGCGAAAAAAATAAAGTTTAGTAAAGCATTATGAAGAGCATTATGAATCCCGAAAACTGACAGAAGATAACGGTTCTCCATGTTGGGGATTAGGCTCCTGTAAAACGAAGTCTGATATTGTAAATCAACGAAGAAGAGAATTTTTCAGTCATCAGGCGCATATTAACTTATGGTGCTGAGTGTTGGACGCTTGTAGAAAGGCAGAAAAGTAAAATACAAACAATGGAGAGGGATGGAAGAGAGGCGCTAGGATACCCTGGGTTTGAGAAGCAGAGGACTGAAGAGACGAGAAAGCTGATGCAATGGGAAGAACCAGATACCGAGATAACTGAAAGAGGCATGGGCATAGAATGAATGGGTCTAAGACTTTTTTTTCAGTGGTCGTCTTTTGAAAAGGAAAGGCGTGGACGGTCGAAAATATCATAGTAATCTGCAGGAAGGAGACAGGCAAAATCGTGAAGAATGGCGGCTGGGACTGTGGGTAACTGCTGACAGGTTCAAATGTCCTCAAAAGTAAAAACAAAAGCAAGGCAATTTTATTCCTCAACATAATCTTCATCGAGAATGCTGTATACCTTTGTTTAGCGATTTTGCAGTTCTTTTCACCCCATATAAGAATAGTAATTGATGACGTCAATGACAATCTTATTCAATAAACGTTTTTTTCTGCCGAGTCAAATTTATAAGTTTGGGAATAGGAATAGGTGAGCTATTAATTCAGGAAAATGCGTAATGCTTTTTGCATCAATATTTGTCGTTATTTTCTTCCCCTTTACGAATATTGCCCTAATTATATGAATTACCACTCTATTTATAATGCCTACCATTTAATAATCTCAAAATCCAAAAGCTTCATTTCCTGTTCCTACTACAATTTAACCCTTTTCTCAGAGTTCATAAGGCTTTGGGTATCCCAACAACAACGCAAAAAATGCGTCGAAGTGTGACTAAACATTGCCAAACACTGTTTTCTTCTTTGACTCCTAGTAAATCACTGTACGCGTTTTTAGCTTTTTCATTTTAATTTTTCATGCAGAATATTGTGCACTCATTTAGTTGAAATGCCTACAGACTCGGTTACAGCGCGCACTTTCAGCTGACATTTTTATTATGATAACATGTACTAACGGAACGTGCTTCATCTTCGGTGCATATACGACAACGTTTAAACTTCTTTATCTGGTAATTAATATGCTTCATCGCTGGAGTAGAGTTCGCTTTGATCTGCATCTCGTGTAGCCGCCCTCCCCCGCCATTTTTATGGCAGATCGACTCAAATGACCGTCAAACGTTAACTGTGTGCCATACCTGACTGAAACTTCGTTATAGACCGTTATAACATAACGCTTGCCAGCAATGAGGCGACTTAATGAATTTTCGTAGCTTTTCACTGAAATTTATCGCATATGACTTATTATTCCTACACAGGATATCTTACTTTTTTAAGACAGAAACAAGCCTTTCCTTGCTATATTTTAAGGACGATTCTGTATTACAGATAGAAACTGCGTTTGGAAAGGTTTTCTATATGTTTGTCTTGGCATTTCTCGGTTGTTTTTACGTCGCAGTTTTTGTATTACTAGCTCTGTTTATAACTCTTCATTAACTATCCATAAACATGTACTACTTTTTATACTTACAAATAGTGTGTGGATTATGCCGACAGAAATCATTTCGTTTTATCTATAATGCACCGTGAGAGATTTAACATCCATAAGCTCGCGCGTGTTCTACTTTGGCCTTGTGTTCAACCAAAAATTGTTATAATGACATTTTATTTTATCAATAAATTTAAATTTAGAGTGCGTTACTAATGTTATAAATCGTGTGCAAACACGCAATAATAGAAGTGCCAAGTAAAGCTTTACTTTTCGAAAAACTACAAGCCTTGTTAAGCAGCACAATGAAATATCTAACGCCCTAACCAAAAGGACACGTTATTCAATTTTTCTGCGGGTCGCATTAAAAATGATAGGTGGTGTTTGCTTATCTAGGATATAAGCATGCTTGGTAATTTTAAGTAAGTAAAATTTCTCATAATATTTATGTATTTTATTTAATAATTTAGGAACAAAATTTACAAGAATAAATAATATCTAGAGTATACCAGTGAATTGGAAGATTGGAACAGAACGTTCAAATTGGAATAAATGGTAAAACCGTGGATCATTCGTTACTAAGGAATATTCCAGTCTATCACGAAAACTATCGTATCTTGTCTTATGCACAGGGTCAGCACTGATTGGTTGCATCTCATCTCAATGTTTTCTTTTAAGTCTTGTTGTTCGTTTTTCGGGTTAAGCTTCTGCGCACTCTTGTTCCGCTAGGAACCTTACCTTCCTCCTGTACCCTTCCTTTATAGTTAGGATTTCCTGTTCTTTATTGCTATATCTGTCGGCACATACGAGCATCAGCTCTCGTCTTTGTTATAAGTAACTGCGTATAGATTCCGGCCGTGTCCTTGCTCGAGGCTATCGTCTGACTGGGTGGGAACTCGCGTTCCATGGTTCTGCGATAATATCTTTCAACAAGGCTCGTAAATTCTGATCCTTACTAATTTTTAATAATGAGAGCAGTGGCCTAGGTTACTAATTAATTATTTATGGCATGTATCAATTTCTTTATACTTAATTTTTCACTGTCCTGCAGTAAGGTTTTCATTGTAATTGTGTGAAGGCTTTTAGCAGGGTTTACTCTTGTGTTACTCCATTTTGGAGTTGTTTTCTTTACATATTTTTCCATCATGATTGAATATATGGGGAATATTTGTAACAGATTTTTGTATATTAAGCACTCGTTGTTAAGACAGTGATTATTTTCATTGCTTATACAATTTTAATGCACTTAAAATTAAATTAATTTCAATTTAAGTAAGACGCTATTATTCAATGCTATGTTTTTAAATAATGAATATTTGATTCATACGCAAATAAATTGAATTCAATGTTATAAACATTTTATGTTAAATTATATTAATATATTAAATGTAGCACTTGAATTCCTCTGTATTTAAAATCAACTATACAAGAGCCTTGCCTACATGCACTGTTTGGCTTATCACATTACAGCCAAACCGTAATTCCCCGGAAGAAATCCAGGGGTTGAAGTTAGGAGAACTAGCTGGCCATTCAATTTTTTTTTTTTATTGAATAGTGTTTAACGTCCCGTTTTTACTACTGAGGCACTACATGCGGTGAACACTGATGGTACATGAAATGAAGTGATAAATTGCGAATTGGGTTGTTTAAAGAAGGAAACGTTCCAGGTCTAAGTTTAGGGTACCTCTCCAGCATTTGCCATTAATGAGGATTGAGGAAAATCTGGAAAAACTTCAGCCAGGGAGGACGGTCTTGGTGGGATTCGAACCCCAGACCTCCCGCGCACGAGTCCGCGCCTTAACGACCTCGGCCACCCGTGGCAGTGGCCATTCAACGTGTCCTCTTCTTCCAATCCACCTACTAGGGAAAACTTGATTCAGGAAATCTGTTATTTCTGTACCATAATGTGGAGGAGCACCATCTTGCTAAAACCAGGTTTTCTGTCTATAAACTGGGTTAATGTATTTTTAGACACTTGTGTTTTAAATTTCCTTTAATGAAATTTGAATCAGTTATTCTGTCTCCCACTATATTGACTTTCTGAATATGTATATTTATTGTCATCCAGTATGACTAATACTATTGTTTAAACAAGGTAGCCTCATCTGAAAATATTATGCGTCGTTCGGATTTTCATTAATCTTTTCAGTTAAGATTTCATTACTTTGTCGAAACTGTCTTCACTTAATTCTTGCAAGAGTTAAAATTTGCATGAATGCTATTTTTGTGATTTTAACAATTTTCTACAGATGCCATTGCATTCAAATTCTACCTCTCGCAAAATATTCTTCAATAGATAATGTCATATTAAGTGCATTTCTTTTACATTTAATTTCCTTGGGCTTTCAGATTTTGGCTTCCTGTTTTATGGAACATTTTTCTTCGGGGTTACTGCTGATGAGCCCAAGACAAGGGTTCAGTAATCAGTTAAATTAGCAAAACTAAAGTGGCAATTTATTGAAAATTTGTCATTTTTGATTTATATAAATCATGAAGTTATGAAACTAGTTACAAAGGTAGGGGGGAAAATTAAATTTATTTGTGATGTTATTGTTGAAATAAAATTCATTTATACAAGAGACAGAAGGAAAGAAAATAAGTTATTCAAGTTATTCTTCGCGATTAGCGGAACTTCAATAAATAAATGACATATCTTTTGTTGATTTCTTTAACAGCTTCCATAACCAACCAACATAAGGACTTCTATTCTTTCTCTTTTAGAAAGAAAAGTTATAATGATAAATTTTCTACTGGGCTACGGAATTTTTTTTTTTTTTAAGTTTCTGTTTAAAGGTTATGAGTAACATATCATCTTTCTTGCAACACTCTAAGTTCTCAAATGTTTCGATTATAATAATGTAAAATATATAATAATTTCTTATGTCGCCTGTGGGACCTGATTTACAAACCTTGCCCTTTGGTTTCTGCTTCACTGGACATAATTCCCTTTATATGAACTCCATAACCAGAAGAAAACTAGATAAATCAGATAACCATCTTCAGCGAGTTTTTATAATCGACAATCTTAATTATATGCTTTCCGAGAAGTGCTGTTATTCTAAGAATATTTCTACGGTAGCAGTTTAATAATGTCGTTTATCATGTCAATTTATCACAATTAAGTTTGAAAAATTGAACTATTCCCTCTTTTGTTCTCTATCGGTGGTTGACAATCTTGATTGTAATTGGAATTCCAGATTAATTTAACGATTAAAAATAATTTATTTGGGATAATTTTATAATTATTAATATTACAGCAATACAGCCTATTTTTTTAACCTCTCTCTAATCCGCTTACATTCTATTCTTTCTTGTAGCATATACACCATTTTGAAACAACTTATTACCTAAACAAACTATTGCATTAAGTTTAGGGTACCTCCCCGGCATTCGCCATTTATGAGGACTGAGGAAAACCTGGAAAAACCCTCAGTTAGAGAGGACGGTCCTGGCGGGATTTGAACCCCATACCTACCGCTCACGAGTCCGGGCCTTAACGATCTCGGCCACCGTGGGGATAGGGGTGAGAGGGTGAAATGTAATTAGCATTGCTTTTAAATTTTCCCTCAATATTTAAATCAATTTTTTGTTTAAATAAAATGTACGTTAAACAAGTATTAATGAGTTTGGCTTATTTTAAATGAAAGTGATGTTTTGGAACGATGGACCTCCACAGTACCAGTGGCGATTTAGAAATTCAGCTAAGAGTTAAGGAACAAATTAGAAAAAGAAATCATGAATCCTAGACTTCGTATCATTGCATTGAAGTGTTAGGGTTGGAGGAGAATATTTGGCTTCTTCAAGGGCTGGCTGTTTGTGCTTATGACGTCTAGCAGGGACACCTCCAGGAGTAAGAAATGAGGCGAGGGATACACCGGTAGACCAGTGAGGCATGGGTCCGTAACATTGTTTTCAAATAGAATGCCCCTCCCCTTTTCCAGCCTCTTATAAGGGCTGTTTACATTCTAGACTCCAAAATGCAAGTCACCGTCACACCGCCAACCCACCTCGCCCTTGTAACGGAGAGCGGATAGGAAAGAGTCTGCATTAGCCTAAGTGAACAGGAGAAACCGCGAAAACATCCCTAAGTTCAGGATGGCTGGGCCCAAGGAATTTGAACAGGGAACCTACCGAATGCAAGTCCCAAGCGACCTCCTGATCTCAGCACTCGGTTACACATTATTAAGTACATGTGCTTAATTCCTACTCATTTAAAAGTGACAGAATTCAATTAAAGTCGTCAAGTAATAAGATGCGCAATTTAAACATCATAACGGGAGTTCAAAAATATTTTCTTATATTTAGGAACGTGCATTTAAAAACGTATAAAAACCATTGGAACAATACTTCATTCAGACTGGCGTATTATGAAACATTGCTATAAATTGATTAACTAATGAACAAATAATGATATTAAAACTCTTTCATAATCTTCTCCAAGCTTTTCATGGCTTTGTGCTTTGTTCGTCAATAACATTATCTAACGCGAGGAAAACGCTTCATACATACCTAAACAGGGACTTAAATTCAAGAGCGAAATCCTCACCTCCCATTAATGACTTGATTTACGCGTCTCAGCAATAAATACTTGCATTATTGAACGTACTAGTTAGCTTCCTTCTTATCTATTTCTGTACTCTTTCGTCAATTTTATTCTTGTCTTCTTGCTTCACTGAAATTGGAGTCTCCTGCTTTCTTCAGTCTAGAAATAGTAACTGATAAAAAAAATAATAAAGGTCCGTTACGCATGAACTACGTAAACTAAGCGAATTCCTCAACAAGTAGAGTAACTTAAAAAAAGAACATAAGATTATGGCATGGCATTATTAACTAAGTTATGAAATTGTTGTGAGATATTAACATAACAAACTCCAACGCTAACTAATAAATGAAAACAATTATCTATAATGCACTACTTAAATAGGGTGGTCTGGTTTCCTCACTCCATCAAAATCACTCGAAAATAAATGAAATTATTCTAATTTTCAAAAGGGGAACAAAATTACAATTCTTGCAATCTATAAGCATTACAAAAGGAAAGGGGTATTTTTAGAATTCTTCTTCTTATTATTGCGATTAAACCACAAAATGGTATACTGTTAATTAAATGAAATATATGACCATTAGCAGATAAAGCTATACTGTGTGAATGTTTATAAAACATTTTTAAATGTAACCATGTTTATGAACTGAGCCCTTGGTATGATATTTACTTTCACTGACATAGAGAAAAACAAAAGAAAGAAACCTTGTATATTAAAGCGGAAGGTGTTCATATGTTTCAATAAAACAAACACATGTGAATATTTAAAAACAATTACAAATCAAATATACAAAATTAGCAATCAATAACTCCGTCCACTTTCAGTGGTTTTGAAGCTAATTTAATATTTTTTTTTTTGTAGTAAAAACAACTAATGCTAACGTTTTCTGAATATTTTTACAGAGCGCTCTTACATACAAATATAATTCTCATACACATATTACATTAATATTTTACAGTTGTTATCTTCACAGCAATGTTTTTTAAGTATAAAACGCATGTATCATTATAAATACAGTTAATATGCTGAGTTAATTTGTTCTTTTATTTTGAGAGCACTTTTTAAAATTCGGTTATCAGATATATTCCTATTCTTAATGGCCCGGTTTTCTTAATTTTCAGAACCTATTTTTTGTATTTAATTTAAATGATACACACTGAATTTTGTTGTGAAAAAACAAATTTTGGTACCGCTAGATCGATTTTTAAATGTTGCCTTTCAGGTAAACTCTCACTCCTAATAATCTGATTTCACTAACTTTCAGATTTTTTCCCCCTTATTTTCTTCAATGGATCTACCGAGTTTTGATAAAAAGAATAAAAATATCGGTTTTAATTTCGCTTTAACGCGCACTCTGTAAATTTCGGTTTTCAGATATACTTCCAATCCTAATGACCAAATTTGTCTGATATTCAGAGACTATATATTTTAATTATTTAAATGGTATATTCGCAGTTTCGTAAAGATAAAAATGGTGCGGCTAGAGTGACTTTTAAATTTTGTGTTACGGTAAACTGCCCTTCATAATAGTTTGATTTCATTGATTTTCGGAAAATGTTTTCATTAATTTATTTAAATGGCATATTGATTTGTAAAAATAATCATTGTACTTACATTCCGGCACAAAGACTTAAAACGTGATAAGGAAAATCTTTTAGATGCCGCTCATCCGAAATGAAAATGAGACTACTAAACCTGATTTCTCATCATAAATTTTTGCAACAACATTGCTTTGCACTTTCCTGCGGCGTTCTTTGTTAAAGTCAAAAAGGGAAAGATTCTCTTTGCACAAGTTGCACAGAAATGTTGAAGACAAAAGTAACTTGATCAGTAAATGTCTAGCCTCCTTTTATAATTAATATTGCTGTTTAAAATTTGTATCCATTATTATTTATATTATCTTATTATACAAAAAACGAATCAAATATATTGTAGGTAACTAATAATACATTTTAAAAAAATTATTTTTGCATATTAAATTATGAATGCATTTAAATTAATTTTTAGTTACCATAAAAAGTGTACAGTGCACTTTGAAGTGCCTGTTACACATTTCAAGTGACTTTTTGCCTGCCTTTTTCCACCTTTTTTAATAATTTAACATTCGGCCTCTAATCATTAAACACAGTGAAAAATAAGACTGCAGCCATTTATACATATTGCATCTTTCTAACACTGAAAGAAATAGTTCCCTTATAAAAACGAATTCTTTTAAAGACAAAACGATTGATAACTATGCCGAATACTAAATGTTTGTAAAATGACTGATAACAAACGTGAAAGTATCGTCCAATAAATAAAACAAGTTAGAGGAAGTATATTAGAAAGATAGAGTAAGGCAAATTATTCAAATAAAAAACTTAGATATAAAATGTATAAAAGCCTATATGAAAGGCATTTGAAACGTCCGTTAATTTCCATTTAAGGTCACGAAACTTCATTAGATTTGGGGGGGGGGGGTAAGCATTAGTGAACGGCATATGAAAAGTTTTCCATATGCGACATACACATGTGCGTCATCTGAATCAGTCATTACGTGCAGCAGTGATTTGAAGTTCAAGTTGAAGCTCATAAGGAATCCTGTACAACGTTTAATTTCAGGATAAATAAGTTTAAACACACTGAAAGATCGTCGTAGCAATCACAAGCGTCAACAAAGCCGATGTGTCCGCCAGCTTGAAGATGATATAGTTGCCAGCTAGACAGTAAGTCCTACCCAGTTTCTGGTGGCGAAGGACGAGTAAGGAGAAAGGGGATAGCAGGTGTAGATCGGAGGAAGAACTAAGTCGTACCCTCAGGAAATGCAGAGGCTGCCCATCAACGACCCATCCCCAGCAATGACTAAATAAATTGGGCTTCAAGGATAAGACGACCTAAAAGTGGTGCATCATCCACCTAATTGCATCCTTGTCGAAAGTATGGCACCCCACGGACAACCGTTCGATATCAATGTTACAGGCTTCTTGTAGACCTGCATGATGTTTCCTCACGTTCCTAAAATGTGGCACCTCAATTTTAACCCATGCACACTGCTCACTTTTAGAAAACATCGCTTTAGGGCGGTCCAAATTTACACCATTATTCGATAACTTTGTTTTTGTCCGTCTAGAGATAGTGCACCTAGTGACGCTGAGTATATTGAACATCTATGTCATTCTTCTAGATATAGTAAGGACAAAATCGCTCTATTATGTTGATTAACAGCATTGGAATTGTTGCTACTATTTTCCTTTCGGCCCTCATATTTCCTGCCATAGTGACATGTTATTTTCTGTACATACTGGTAAGCTACAACTTTTCATTCTCAAGTAACTAAGTAAATCGTTTACTTTTCTATAAAGTGGTCTTTTGGACTATGATAGCATGGTAAATATGTATTACAAAGTCATGCGAATACAAATCTTTTTTAGATTAAACTTAACTGTTCTTCATTATGGTATTAGAATTATTAACATTACGGGGATATTCATACGAGAGCTCATCGATATGGAGAAGCAAATGAGATTATCAGTTAACACCTCCTTTATGACACGAACTAGTTCATATAACCGTTTTGAAAAATCACCAGCATTTGAAGGTAATGGGAAATCTTCAACAAGACTTCAGTGATTATGCAGCAAAAAGGATGCGCAGTAATTCTGAATTCGACGAAGTTTTGGATTATGGGATCAGCTCTCGCACGTGAGTTCTTCAAAGGTTGGAAGTAGAGGCATGTTCACGAGTTACATGAACAAGGCCAACCCATATCATAGTCAAAAGGCAATACCTGCAGGTTTATTTTGGCCCTTAGAAATTTCTATCAGTGAAAATATCTGTATTATTTTTCTGATGAGATACAAAAGGCACGATTAGCCATATTTGATAAAATTCCCTAACATCATTCATAGTCAACAAAAGCAATTTGCAGTGATGTGTAGGCTGGAATGCTGTATCACACATAAAAGGTCATGCATATTGCGCAATCGTTTAAACTAACTACACCTTTGTTGATTTCAATGTAATGTCCAACTGCTAGAGGATATCCCATACGCTCTTCGTCACCACAGCATGACTGTGCACCCACACATTTCCCCGCATGTGTTCGAGATATTTCCATTATAGCTTTCCGGCGAGAGGACGGTTCAGTGAATAAGTCCGCCATTCAGCTGACATAGGGTCAGTTATATAAAGAGTTAACTAGAGTTTAGGACATAAACTTATACTTAAATTTAAAAATTTGGTTGCATAAACATTAATCTAAGTTAATTTTGTCTTAACCTCAATTTAAATCTAGCTGGAGAAATTTCACAAGTTAAAGCACTAACTAGAGTTTAGTAATTTTTAAATTAAACATTTCTCAGAGTACAGAAGCAAAACAACTTCATTTATCAATAAAATGGTTAGTCATATTTGTTTTAATTTCTCGAAGATAAAGTTTCTTCTATGTTTCACTTTTCATTTACGCGTAATAACAAAGTGTTGCGTTATGTTAGCCTAACCTTATAAGCAGATTTCTGATTTCCGATATCTCACCTGATGATGAACTTCCTCGTGTATTTTATGAGAGAAATAATCCATTCCTAGAACTCTATGACAGAAAGTTAACAATGCGTTTTCGCTTAGCAAAAGATGTCAAAGAATTGAAATAGATATTACGTCCCCGATTACAATCACAAACTAAGCGAAAATATGCTTTGAATTCTATTCATGATACTACTAACTTTTCCATGAGACAGGGAGCTTCCAAATAGTTATTGGAGGTATATTCAAAGAGAAAGAAACGGCCCATAGACCATCCGTTACTAGAGCAATAGCAGCTGTGAGACGTCAGTTCATTAAAAGCCAACTGATACGGATCATATAAGGAAAATGATGCCAGACTTCTATAACATTCGCAACTTTCCTGTAGTTTTAGGGGCTATAGACTGCACACGCGTACCCATTATATTACCTGGGTGTTATAATGCAGAAGTCTTCAGAATAGAATTATTATACTCTTGGGCAGTTTTCCTCCTTGTACGTTCAATAATAACATTCTTCTCAGGTTTGCTAAAATATTCCCCTCGCATTTGCTTTGAATTTTCCTTATCCATGTTTAAAGACATATTAAGGAAAATAACTTATGTCTAGAAAGCGGAAAAACTTAATAATTATTGCTTTTCGTAGGTTGGACAGTAGAACATCACTCGCTGTAAATACGAATTTCTCTATTATTTCGCGATGTTGTCATAGGTTTGACATTGCAAACTCCAGGTTAGGTAGACTGGGGTTATTTTAATCCAACAGAAAAGATGACTAACCTCTATTTACTTTTTAAATTACAGTTAAAAGTAATCTCCAGTTAGCAACTTTTATACAACTGGCCTTAATGAAAAGGTTTCTAGTAGAGTTATCTTAATATCCAAAGTCCTTATATATTTACATACGGATGGAATAGGAAGAGCAACTTTTAATTGCATATAACAGTGATAGAAACTCGCCAGAAGTTTTTGAAGACTTTGAATAGGTGCAACAATCGTGGACATTTCTGCATTACAAAACAGTGCCATCGTTTGAAGACAGGCAAAAATCATTCAAAATCACAATAAATTGCTTTCGGACTTCAAAAAGGAATTATTTTTGATTTATTAAACATAAATATAAATGTTAATCGTGTAAAAACGAGGAAGAGGAGAGTTATACATGGAAAAGCATATGACAATAAATACATGTTCCCCCATAATAGTTTATTCATTTTCTCTTTATTGTGTATACTTTTTAAACCATAATCATTTTAAAATACAAATAAATCGTGATTACAGCTATTTTATTTGTACATTTTGTCAGGATATAAAGAATCTTTTGTAACAGGTTGGGTTGAATTAGTAAGGACAGAGGAGAATATTTCGTTACTTGCTCAACGGCTGGCCATTTGTGCGTAGCTCCGGGAGGAAGAGATGAGGTGAGCGAGACACCGGACGACCAGGATCCACGGGCTGTTGGGCATGAACGCAGACGAGATCCCTAATGATGTTTGTAGATAGAAGCACTCGACATTGGGGAACCACCTCCAAGAAACCCTTCGGGATTCCATCTCATCCTAACACCTTCGACCCTGTAACAGAACCTCAGGAATGGAATGAGATGAAAATGAGATAGCGGAAAATTTGTAGAAAGGGAAAATCCATCCCAGTATTCGCCTAAGTGACGAAGAGAAACCACGATAAATCCCAGTATTTAAATTGACGGTCCCAAGGTATTGGAAATCGGAACTTCCTTAAAGCGATTCCCAAGCTTGTCTCCTAAGCCACCCCGATAATAGTTTAAGCCTTTATTTTCTTAATTACAGAAAATTAATAATTTAATATGATCTTTAGCGCCATAAATTTTACTGGAGCATCTGAAAATCCTAGTATTTGCAACGGTAATGGGTACAAACTCGGTTGGGTCTTTATCATGAATCATTGCTCTAATATTCTTACTTGCAATAGTTTTGGAGGTGTTTTACTTGTTTAGCAGCAGTAAGTTTTTCTTCACTCATTATCAACAGTTATTTCAACAAAGACAACAGCAAATGCTATCATTGATGAGATGTACATAGAATGTTATTTTACTGCAGTCTAGAGTTAAGCCCCATTCACAATAAAAATTAAATGTAAATATAATAAAATAAGACGTAACACGTTAACTTAGTAGTAGTCGTATGTAGGCATTCACAATGAAAGATGTAAACGTACGTATTAGCCAATCAAAAATAAGGACAAGCGAAGATCAACTAACAACTAATTGAAAATGGCTGCTTAGCAGACAACGGTAGTGTTTATGCATATGCAAAATGAAGTAACTAATTTGCTTGGAGTAATATGAGCAAGGATAGCTTTCTTATAATGCAATTAATCTTTTGTCCATTGACGCCATTCTGTCTACAGAGTCACTGATCTTCAGCTCGCTCTACCATAACTTGCCCTTACACAGAGCACGGAAACCAAGTGCTACTCTTGCTGTAAGCTGCTGCAAGTTCCGAGCGACAGCGGAGAGAGCCGAACTACTATGCTTGGCCGCAGTATAAATGTTGCATGTATTATTTTTTTGTTAAACGCGTCCTCCATAACTTTTAAATATACATTGATAGACGATTGTTAGACGGGTAGAATATTTAAGGTGGCAAATGTGCTCTATTGCAATTCGCAATTAATTCATATATATATATATATATATGCTGCAAGTTCCGAGCGACAGCGGAGAGAGCCGAACTACTATGCTTGGCCGCAGTATAAATGTTGCATGTATTATTTTTTTGTTAAACGCGTCCTCCATAACTTTTAAATATACATTGATAGACGATTGTTAGACGGGTAGAATATTTAAGGTGGCAAATGTGCTCTATTGCAATTCGCAATTAATTCATATATATATATATATATATATATATATATATATATATACACACACACACACTAACCTCGGGTAAATCCTAGAAACCGGTGGACCCACTAGTTTTTCGTAAATATAAATGGATAGGGGCGGATAATTCACTGTAATGGTGGCAAATCTTCTTTGATTACAGCAGAAACAAATTATAAACATCAATTTATAGCGCATTCTATGTGTGGTACTATTCGCTTGAAAGTTTTATGATCTAGCTATATCTGTGGGTTACTGTCTTCGGCTTTCTCCGCCGTCTCATGACTTTTGCAGCAGCAAGTAGCAAGAGTTGCATTTGATTTCCGTACTCCATGTATGGATAAATTCTACCATAGAGCTTTACAAACAGAGCAGCTGTGTTCTGATTGGCTGATTTCTTAAGTTTAAGTTACATGTAGTCGCAAAACTATGGACCTTGCAAGCTTAGTTTACATCTAATATTTTTCTTTGTGAATGGGGCCTTAGAATTCTCTCTCTCTCTCTCTCTCTCTCTCTCTCTCTCTCTCTCTCTCTCTCTCTCTGTAATGATGAAGATAGAATGCTTTTCCTTGGCACAACTTTTATCTATTTTCTTTGACTGAAAATGTATTACATTTTATTTGTGTAAGACAAACTTCAGTAAATATACTTCTAAGAAGGGATTTCTAAAAGTTCTCGGCCTGAGCAAGAAAGTCCAAGATTTAAGAGAAATTCTTTCTGTATTTTTCAACATTGTTACTTTGTAAATCAATACATTTAGTCCAACAACTTTTCAACTTTTTAATACTCTCAGTAAAATAAAATTTGTCCAACTGTGAAAAATAAGAGTCTCCCTCAGGTTCAACCTCATGGTTTTATGTGAATCTTCATCCACCCAGCCATTTCTTCGGGTTTGGGAACAAAAGGCTGGGAACCAAATCCAGCAAATATTGCGGATGTGGAAACACTTGGAATCGAAGGTCATGCAGTTTTGCAACAACATTCCCAGACGAGTGTGAAGGTGCACTATCGTGGTGAAAGAGAACTTACTTTTTTCACAAGGTTTGGACGTTTAGCCTGAATCCTTCAGTTAGTGAAGCGTAATACTCCCCTGTGGTGGTTCTGCTCTTCTGGAGGTACTCTACGAGTTCCACTCTATGAGAATCCAAATGGAACAAGTTTTTGCTTTCTTAGGTGCACTTTCACCTGTTGCACCCACTGTTTGGATTGCTTCTTCGTCTCTAGCTTATAGTGATGAATCCATTTTTAATCTACTGTTATGAAACGTCGGAGAAACTTGTTGGAATTGCGTTTAAACAATCTAAACGCACTTGTTCATTCGAAATGTTCATTCGAATGCATTTTGGTCCACTGACAAGCGCGACCTCCATCAAGTCCCAAAACTTGGTGTAAAATGTAGTGGACACGACCTATCTTTGCAATGTCAGCCAACTGGCGTACCTTCAATCGGCGATCATTGAGTACGGCATTATAAAATTTTGTCACAATTTCGTCGGTCGTAGCAGTTTTGCGAAGCTTTGATCGCTCATCGTCTTGAATGCATGTACGACCACGTTTAACTTCAGCAGCCCACTTTTTAACCGTCGAAAACGGAGAAGAATCCTCATATGTGGAAACTAACTCTTTTCTGTTTCTGTTGGAGTTAGATCCTTCAAAACGATGTACTTTATCACAGCTGTATTTCAGTTTTACGCATTTTGTGTAAAATGTTAACACTGCTTTGTTTACATGATTGTCACAACAAGTGACTATACTTACGCTTTTGAAACTTTACAGCGCGCCATCTAAAGGATGATACTTAAAAACTATTTTAGAAATTTGGCTATCTTCACGACATCTCTAATTCAGGCCAAGAGCTTTTAAAACCTCTCGTAGATGACAATCATATTTCGATTTCTTAAAAAAACGTGATTTAGAATGCTCTTTGCCTGTGGTCTTCGTTTATATAACGATCACTCATGTGAATTATGTGAAATGAAATATAGTTTTATAAAACATATTTATTATTTTTTCGTTATAAAATAACAGCAGGTTTCAGTTATAATGAAGTAGAGTACTTAGACTGCCTATCATGTACGGGGGGAGGTCCATAAGTTTCCGGCCTAACCATTTTCTAGGTGCGATAAAGACAAAAACTATATTTCACTTTTCAGTATAGTTACCGTTTATTGCAATTCACTTCTCGCATCTTTGAATTAACATTTCAATCCCCCTCCCCCAAAATAGTCAGAAGTCTTTTCTGCAAAATGGACATAAACAACATCCATCACTTCTTCGTTACAATTAAATTTCCTTCCTCGAAGGTGCTTCTTGAGTTTTGAGAAGAGGAAATAGTCACTGTGAGCTAGACCTGGGCTGTAGGTGGATGATCGATCTCCTTGAAGTCACATTTTTTCACATTTTCCTTTGCAACAAGAGCTGTGTGCACACCTTCTCGCGAAGAAGACGCACACCACCACTCAGCTTACCTCATCATGGAAGCACGTAATCTGTGCAGTAGGCCAGCATAGTGGTCCCCATTTACTGTGGTGTTCCTCTCCTCGAAGTCAATGAAGAATATTCCTTCACAGTCCCAATGGGTGGTAGCCATGATTTCTTGGTTCACTAAGTGACCTTTAGAGGCGGTGGTTCGCCAGGTTTACACTACTCCATTGATTCTCTTTTGGACAAGAGATCATAGTAGAGGACCATAGTTTCATCTTCTGTAACAATGGTATGCAGAACTTTCCTCCCGTTGCCATGGAAGATTTCCAAAAATGCCTGATAACAGATGACTCATTGCTGCTTTTGGACCGAGGAAGTGTAGCCACCCATCTTGCACTAACCTTATTCATGTTTAAATGTTCATGAATAATTCGAAGTATTGTTGTTTTAGAAAGGCTCAACACTGCTGCTATTTCTGTAACTCTGAGCCGCCGGTCTTCCATAATTTCTCCTTCCACAAGAGCGATGTTTTCATGAGTGAGCACCTCCAAGGGCCGACCTGTATGTTCTTCATCTTGAATGCTTTTTCGATCCATTCAAAAAAGTTCGGCCCATTTTTAGGGTAGAATATAAGGCGAATGCTTCCCCATACATATCGTCCAATCGCTGTTTAATTTCATTTGGAGTAAGTCCTTCTTTTGTGAAGAACTTAATAACAGCTCGAAACTCCATTAACAAGCCACAATCTTCCACACTTAGCCTTCTTTATGCAACTATATCTGAACAACTAAACACGGCGAAGCGGAGGTTACAGCAATTATTTACTAACGGATAAGGTATGACACCAGCTTTTGTGAAGGCGATAATCCTCATCGGCGAGGTCGGAAACTTATGGACCTACCCTCGTGCATCAAAATTAGTAAATACAATATGCATAGTTTTCGAATAGAGTTTTCTTCTTATTTTTCTTTCTTTCTTTCTTCTTCTTCTTCTTCTTCTTCTTCTTCTTCTTCTTATTATTATTATTATTATTATTATTATTATTATTTAAAGTTCTTAATACTTAATGAAAATAACATCCATCTAGAGAAAACTAAAGCATGATATCGAGAACTTTGATATCAATATTAGTTGCAAGGAAGAAATGTGTTTTGCACAGTAAAAGTTAATTTGGTCAATTTCTGTGGAAATCTGAAGTAAATACGCAAGTTATTGGTCCATTCTAGTAACATGGCCTTCCGAGGAATTTCCGGTACGTAATCGCGATTGTGCCGGTTTCGAACATCCGAGAAAATGCATCGCTTCCGGTGAAGCAGACAGTATTGTTACTGAAGGACATTTCACTTTCTTACTGAGATATTCTGGTGCGACTCTTTAGCACAAAAGCAACGCGATGTATGTGAAAGTCTTCTGAAAACAAGAAATCCTGGAAATGCAGTCACTGTAAATCCTAAATATAGAAGAGAAAAAGATAAAATCTGTCACGCAGAAGCTGCGTAAATTAAGCGAATTCCTCCCCTAGTGCAGTAACTTAAAAAAAAAAAAAGAATTAAAATGTGCTATCAATTCAATGAAAACTTAATGTTTACAGCGATTATAGCTGGAACTGGATGAACAGTTTATCGCCGTCTTTCAGGAAGAATCACACAAGCACGATCAGGTATTGATTTAACAATTTTTATTACAAAATATGATCTTATTAATTAATGAAATGAAATAAGTTTTTGCATTATTGTGTGTTATTAGGAAACAAAATTAGACATCTTGTAACTATAAGTATCACAAAAACAGAAAGCACATTATTATTATTATTATTATTATTATTATTATTATTATTATTATTATTATTATTATTATTATTATTATTTTTATTATTATTGTTGTTATTATTATTAAATCAAAATTAGTGTTTTAATATTAATTAAAATAAATATATGACCACTGACAGATAAAGCAATACTGTTTTGATATTTTTAAACATTTTTAAATGTAACCATGTTTGCGAAATGAGCCCATGATATCATCTTTACATTCACTAAAATAAAGAGAAAAAAAAACAGAAAGTTTCAAGTTACATTTTAGTATTAAGAAGAAATATTCAAGGTTCAATAAAACGAAAACACGTCACTTTTCAGAAACAATTACAATGTACTATAAAAATATACGCAATCAACAAACAATCGAAATTTTCATCTATTTGCAGTGACTTTCAAATGTAATTTAAATTTTATTGTAGTAAAAGCATGTAATTCAAACGTTTTCTGAATATTATTACAGAGCGCTCTTATATATAAACATACAAATAAACATACATATAAACATACAAATTATCATACTCATAATAGATTAATATTTCGCAGTTGCTATCTTTACGATAATGCTTTTGTTAAATATAAAACACACTCTTCGTTAAAGATATAGTCTACTTGCTGAGTAAATTTGTCCTTTTATTTTGAAATAATTAAGTTTTTGTTGATTTGGTTTATTTACGGACGCTCTTTAACATCTCAGGTCATCAGCGTCCCATTCAATTCAGGGAGTGAAACGGCCGACAAATTTTGCTCACAGGCCTCTTCTTTCAGGCTTGAGGTTCTTTATCTTGCCGTAAATGTACGACACGGGATTCACGGCTTTACCTCACTTCCGAAGGAAGTCATACTTAGGATTTTTACGCCCGAAAAAAATCCATCAATCCTGGCCGAGTTTGAACTCGCGATCTTGGGTTTAGGAGG
This sequence comes from Metallyticus violacea, assembly GCA_030762175.1. Taxonomy (NCBI): domain Eukaryota; kingdom Metazoa; phylum Arthropoda; class Insecta; order Mantodea; family Metallyticidae; genus Metallyticus; species Metallyticus violacea. Next base: position 50,737,870 of record CM060834.1, read on the forward strand.
CAAGTACGGTTAGCACTACACCATCAGGACCGACGAAATAATTGAGAGAATATTAAATGATATAACACTTATTAAATTTCGGTTTTTGGATATACTCCTACTCCTAATGGTTCGATTTTCAGAAACTACTTTTCATATTATTAAAATGCTATATGCATAGTTTTTTTTTTTTTTTTTTTTTTTTTTTTTTTACGAAAAACAAATATTAATGCCGCTAAAGCGATTTTTAAATTTTAGTTTCAGGTAAACCGCCCCCCCCCCTTTCCTAATAGTCTGATTTGACGTATTTTCAGAAATTATTTTCCTTATTTTATTCCAATAACATATACCGAGATTCGTTGAGAAAAAAATTGCGATCGCTAGATGGATTTTTAAAATTTTTGCTTTAACCCCCATACTTTAAATTTCGATTTTCAGGCAAATTCCCAATTATTTAAATGAATATACCGAGTTTCTTTGCCAAAAAGTTAAAAAAAAATACATAATGGGGCCACTAGATCGATTTTTAAATTTGGTTTTCAGGTAAACCTCCTATTTTAGTAGTTCGATTTCGTGATTTTCGGAAACTCTTTCCGAAAAGTTTCAAAGTATTTACCGAGTTTCGTTGAGGGAAAAAATAAACAAACAAAATTTGCGACCGTTACAGCGATTTTTAAAATTTCGCATTGTTAACCCCCACCCTCCAATGGTCCAATTTTACTGGTTAATGAATTCGGCAAAGCGTTTGTTAATTGATCATCATATGCCGAGTTTTGCTGAGAAAAAACAATAGTGCCCGCTAGAGCATTAAAATATATATATCCTATATTTTATTTCGGTGCTGTATAGATAGAATCGATGGAGATTTTAAGAAAATTTTCAAAAATCGCTTCATGGGTATAACCGCAATAGCACATTCCTTCGGAATTCCCTTAAAGTAGTTTCCTAAATTAACTGCAGCCATCATTATTTTTAAAGGCGTTAAGGATGCCGATGTGGAGTCAGGGAAGAATGCGCATCACTGCGAAGATGCAACAATGTTGTATTTCTCGTTCTTGTTCACAAGTTCAACTTACACTGCTGCTAAATAACATAATAAGGATTTATGTGGTATATTTTGTCAAAATAGTAAATACCTGGTTCCTCATCAACCAAGAGTGCGTCTCCTGAGAGGTTGTTACTTTGCGATAGCCCCAAAAATGTCAACTTTTAATTTCCTATAACTATTGCTTACCGCAATTTTATTCGTAAAATATCTGCAGCGGACTTCCATCTTGCGCCTGATTTTGATTTGCGTTTATCTGTAGTGCACTTGGTCTGTAGCTGCAGTGCAAACCAATCTCTTGTTAAGTTTGTGGAGTATTTTGACCGGGAAGATGAGAGGAAGATAGAAGTCATTTCTCATTATGCATATGCACCACCTAAAACGTCACCTTCCATAACGCATGTTCCCAGGAAAATTTGTCTGGAGTTTTATACCACCGATTGTTATTGCTTTACAGAGTTGACTAAAAAAAATTAAATTGAATTGATATGCCGTTTGTGCCTACGCTTCCAATGGGGTACCTCCGGAAGAAAGGGAGACACCCGACAGAATCCACAGGTGGGGATTGCGCGGGCGCAGACAGGTTACCTAACATATTTCCAAATATAATAGGCTGACGCGGTGTCGTTGCGACTTGCGCCACCAGAAGCCAGAAACCTTTACAAAGAGCAAGCCGCCACCACGCCGCGCCAGCCCTACCTTCGTCCTGATACTTTCTATCCTGCTACAGAACCAATGGAAGGTATTTACCACCTGAACCTCCCTACTCGATTACATTTGAAGTATAATACATGCTCTCATATTGACATTATCCAGGGCGTTCGTGTACTGATAATAATTAGTCGTTTTTTTTAGTCGTCAGCTAAATGGCAGGCTAGTGTAGTTTCGTGCTAATTATCGAAGTATTTGCTAACTTTATTTTGTGTTACTTTAATATAAAGAAAATGAACACTTTACAAAGCTTTCATTCTGAGTCTTTTTCATTGTGGCCATTGTGAGAGAAAACTGAACTTAAAAAATTAAAATATGGCTTTGAATGAAACTATGATTTGAACACAAAGGAAATACTGGATAATTTTTCCTTTGTGGTATCGCTCCGTTGGCTACAGTTGATCGAACTCTGCAATTCTAGTCTCTTTTCCACTCCTGAAAACTGGCCATGGAATCGGGGAAGAGGCCGGTACAAGTTCCACTCTAGGACGTGCTCTTGTGTGTTATGCGACATTATATTAAGTAATAGTGCATTAATTACGTTAAAATGGCGCAATTCAGGTATTTTATTCCCGAAGCGTTTTGTTTTCCAATCGTACGTGTGTACAGAATCGGCTCATTTTGTACGGAGATTGTTTCAAGGAAATTTCTTGATATTCAACTTGCATGTAGAAATTGTTCATAGATTGATAAATAAATTTTATGAAGCGGGGAGCATTCCTAATAACAGCCAGGTAAACTGCTCACAGAAGAAACTTAGATAACATTGGACATGCTCCAGAATGTTCCGCTAAAAATCCCTTCGACATCTTTCTCAGCAAACACGAATTTCGATTACTTTGTTCGAACGGCTACAAAGTTACTGAAGTTAAAACACTATAACATTGCTGTAGAGCAAGAACTTAAAACCGGGTGACCCTGCATCTAGGAGTAGATTATGTGAATGCATTTTGAATAGTGTGCATGACGGAGAATTTGGCCCGAATCTAATTTTCTTTAAGAACGAACCTTGGTTTCACCTAAGTGGCTATGTTAATTCACCAAACTACTGGCATTAGAATACAGAAAAATCTGATCTACTTCACCGGGAACCCTTGCATGATCAAAAGATAGAAGTGTGGTGCGCTGTTAGCGGCGAGGAATAATAGGCCCGTTGTAAGGTCTATAATGAGTGAATTTTTCAACTACTGATTATTATGGTTTCAGGATCTGTAACATAGTCGACATTTGTTGCCATATAACGTGGTACGTTCCAGTTCTTGGTGTGGATGACACTGGTACTGACCAGTGTTATTTTCTTACGTTGGTTGACCTGCCAAATTTCTATGGCCACCACCATCTGGATTTTGGGGAATTAGGTGCAGAACATTTAATGAAAAGGCAATTTAAACATGTAGCGTTTTTCACTGTTACATACCAAATTCGAGCTGCATGCGTTCTCCTGAACCTTCTCTAATGAGGTCCTTTTTTTTTTTTTGAGTAGTGTTTAACGCCCGTTTTCACTACTGAGGCGCCACAGGCGGTGGACACTGATGATACATGAGATGAAATGATAAATTGGGAAAGGATATTGTTTTTAAGGAAGGAAGCGTTCCAGGCCTAAGTTTAGGTACCTCCCCGGCATTTGCCAGTTATGAAGACTGAGGAAAACCTGGAAAAAACCCCAGTCAGGGAGGACGGTCCTGGCGGGATTCGAACCGCAGACCTCCCGCTCACGAGTCCGTGCCTTAACGACCTCGGCCACCCGTGGCGGTAATGAGGTCCTGTACACCGGAATTTTCTTACTCGCAGAATGGAATTATCTCAGATAGGAAATTGTTTAGACATAGAGCTCCCTTAAAATCAACTAATGAAAAGTTAACAGGCAGAAGTTTAAAATAAACACTTCTTGGTAGAAGGGCACAAAATGTTGAAAATTAGTAGTCGGCGACAGCTCCAAATGATCTCAGAAGAAAACCACATCTTGAAAACAGGAAAACTTGGATTTTCCGTCATCTCTGAGAAGACAACAACATTATAGACATCCACGGGCTACTTATTATAGTTATTAAAGTTCTGACTTCACCGCGTAAGCACAGCCGTCACAATTCTCTGACCTTCTCGGTTTAACAATTGCAAAAGGACTTGGTGTAACGCAAAGCCGAGCTTGAATGCCTGTTCGAAATTTTTTAAATATAGAAAAATCTTCTGTTTTATCGTGTCCCACAAATTCAGCTCAACAAAGAATCGCCATCATTTTTTAAACTTTTATTTATTTATTTTCTTTTTGTATTTTATGCACTGTCCCGGCCTTTCTGCTAGCCTTCAAAGACATGCTTTTTGGCAAGTCTTTCAGAATCGCCTCCCCAGCCTTCCCCACTGATTCTGGTGATGGCAAATGCTTCTATGAAGCTGTTTCTTCAATTTAAAGGAAATGTCACACGGGGCTAAATCTGACTATAGGGATTTTGTGACATATTCAGCAACAACATTTGCGATGAGCGACATTGCATTATCGTGGTCCTGCATCCAGCATGTTGTTTTTTGCGGGAGTTTTCACTACATTTTTATACTATTTCCATGTTACGGTTGTGTGCACTGGTACGACATGGTGGTAAACTATTCCTTGAATATGGACCATGACTTTTCCAGTGGAAACAACGACTTTTGCTTTTTTCAATGCTCGTAATGATGGAGATTTACACACAGAACTTTGCTGTGTGCTTTCAGGAACGACAAGATGTAGCCAAGTTTCACCAGCAGTGATTACCTTTGAAAGAAATTTCGTAGCTTCTTGTAACATCTTCAATTGCATGCAAACCTGCACACAAATGTCCTTTTGTTCCGGAATCAGCAGCCTTGAGACCCATCACACAAAAACATATTTCATGTGAAATTTTTCAGAATTTCTGAAAGTGTTCTTAATGTTTTTCGTCGATGCTCTATCACAATGGCAGCGGTGTTAATATTTTCTTCCTTTGAGCACAAACTGAGAGCCACGGGCTCATCGTCCTTTCAAAATGATTGCCTTGCCTCTTTAAACATTTTAAACCAACTGTGCAATTGGGAAGAACAAACTCTCCATAAACCTCAGTTAAGATTTGTTTAGAAGAAAGCAGAATTTAAGAGCAGCACACTATTCTTCGCATGTCACCTCCATTTCGCTATAGACAGAACTGAACATTTCTTAACTTGCACACCTCTCCCAGGCGGTAACCGGAAGATACAACAATGAAACTAGTACCACGTGTACAATACACATTATGTTAACAACATATTGCAAACTCTCGTATTGAATTAGAAGAATGCCATAACTACATGACACCCAAATGTTTTGGGAAAAGATTTTTTTTATCAAGATTTATATTCCTCCCTGTCATTCTCTCATAACTGCACCGTCATCATAGTTTGTGCTATAAACTTCTGGTTTATATGAACTCTTCTAACTCAGCTATTAACGCACTTAAGCCTTCTGCAGTCAATTCAGAAACAGCAATGAATTTTATGAATCTTTCAACCGGTTAACTCCTCTACTGATGTATCGTGATATCACAACAAATATTGACATGCGTGTAATATCTGTCGTTTCGTCGGCCTGTACGAAACGAAATTTGCGCTTTCTACTTCTTTTGTAATCTCATTCCTATAGACATATAACTTCACACGCTGTCAGCCAAGATGCTTTGCAAACCATATATATAATATGCTGTTTTGCTGAATAAGCTCCTATAGCTTTCGGTTGAAGAGGTCCAAATCGTTTCACTTCCAATTTAGCAGTTAATCCCAGACGCGATATTGAGGTGTTCAATAAAACGTCAACTTTATTCATTGCTACAAAACAGATACACTTTTTTATAACTTAACAGTTAACACTGTGAAAGTCAACTTTCCATTGACAAACAGTGAGGAAGCCACCCAATTTCAAACAAAATGCGAAACCACCCCTAGTCAATTATGCGTGGTATCAACAATCCCTCGATATCTGGTTCCTAAGAAAAGAGAAGAATATCTAACGCTGATCATGGACCGTCTTCCTGCTGGCCCAAGAGAACGCAAAAACAAGCAGGAAAAAGGCTACTCCATCTTGCATTAAGACAAATATGTCCTTGTAAATCTTTGCTTGCCCATGAAGGTATAAGTTTAAAGAGGAACTTTTTCCGGGCTGGGCCATGAGTTTCCCGCGCTGCCACTACTACAGTAGAAAGAAAGTACGCTTGTTGAGTAGATACAATTAAAAACAATCAATATTACACAGTTGTTTTCATGCATTTTTTGGTTTTGTTTTAAAAGATGATCTTATTGAATTTTAACCACTTGAATAATAAGCTAGTATCTTTTATTAAGATTACATCTTATTGGAGAAATTTAAAGGGTAAAGAATTTTTTGTTTTTTTTATTAATCATGTAGCTTCATTGTTTTGCCCCTGGAAGACAACAATGATCCGTAACAGAATCAGAGAAATAATACGTTATTTGAGATTTGACATTAGATCCACTAGATTACAAAGGTTAAAAGAAGACAAATTTGCATTAGTATCATATATTTACTACGAATTTTATTGCATACACAATCCAGCTACATACTAGCGTCATGCATGACAATCGACGAACAGCTCTTTCCTTTTAAATTCCGCTGGAGATTCATATAGTTCATAACCTCAAAATCAGACAAATATGGGCAAATGGCTATTGACAAAGAATCCAAATATATTGTGAATACTTTTACTTATCTAGGAAATATTACAATAGATCGAATGATGTGCGTCTTGGTGATTTTGTAGTCAAAAAGTTAATGAAACCTTATTTGAACAAGGGAAGAATTTTCCCACCATCTTTGCTCTCGCTGAGACCTTGAAAACAAGTGTTGTGGGTACCATAAACAGACCTAGAAAGGAAATACCAGTTTGTGTCAAGAACGCAAAAGAAGTTCTATATAGCACAGTGCTACTGAAGAAGAATGTCAGCCAGAACCCGGAAATTCAGGAAATTATTTTGGTTAAAACAGGCAGGCAAAAAGGAGCTTGAAATATTTAAAATAGGCAGCAATAGAATAATTTGGCATTTATTAAAAGTGAAAACAGATAGTAATATCATTCATTTTAATGAAAATACTAAGATACTTAATAATTTTATCACATAATTAAAGCATTTAAGCTTACTTTTCGTAGTTAAAAGCAACAACAAGATGTTTTTTCAAGGTATTAACTGTCATATTCAGCCGCTTGTCACAGAGAACATTTTTCATCATGGAAAAAGAACGTTCTAATTCCACTGAAGTGACTGGAGTATATTTTAAACAATCTATTTCGGAAGGACTCATGCCAGTTACAACAGAACATTCACCTTTCAGGATATCATGGAAATATTAATCAAGCTAAAGTAAAGTAGTTTTGAATAGTCCTGGCAAATGAGCAAAAGTTGCGCAGTGGTTTCTGGTTTGGTTCATTTTCTGTTTATGCGTTTAAGGGGAATCAGGTTAGTACTTCTCTTACTTCTTAATGAACACATTTTAAGGACGGTTTATTGCACAGCTATACCACTTTCATCTTTCTCGCTGGATGATTTGTTATATTTATGCAACTGAGAAGTTACCCCTAACCAAATTTCCTAAAATTGTCTTGAGTAGATCTTGCTATATAAACCCACTCGCCAGGACTGTTCAAAATTATAATACTGCCGTCATCCTCTCTATTTCCTGGTATTCGTATACCCGAAGTAACCGTGCGTTCCTTTCACTAATGAAGGTTCTGCTAAAAGAGCTAAAGTGAATAGGTTGAGGAGAAAGTTTTTGACGACTTGTAAAGAAATAAATGAATAACACGATTCTCAACAGATAATTTTGTGAGTTGAACACGCCACTTAATTTTTATGAGATTTTCACTACGATATATTGAAATTCTTTATGTGATTTTTTTTTAAATGTTTAAATAATCGCAGAAAAAATTCATAACAATCCAAAACAGACAAAAGAAACTTTTAAACCTTAAAATAGGCAACATAAGCCAAAATAGCCCCTCTCTCAAAAAAGGCAAAACAAATACTGGCCCTACTGACCCCAAATGTACGAAAACATGTTCAATTCTATCTGACTTTTAAATATATCCACCCATATAGAAAAGGCATTTTGCCTAACTTCCGGGCTCTGGATTCCACTTTAACTGATGTAGAAATGGAAGGGAAAGACCAACAAGAATGCCCCGCTTCTCCACAGTATGCATCCTAACGTGAGAATTGAGGCTGGTTTTAAAAAGAAGCCAGATACAGTCACACTTTACAATGATTCTAAATATGGAGTTGGTGTGGTAGACCAAATGACTCGCAAATACTCAGTCAAAGCACCATCCTGGCGTTGCCCCATTCACGCCTTTTACAACTTGCTGGGTTTGACTGGGTATTTCTAAATGAGGGAAAAATGAAATGCAGAGACTTCCTTCTGCAGCTAGAGGAGGAGCTTGCTGAGAAGATTAGGTATTCACATCGTTGTTCCAGAAGATATCCCTGAGAGACAAGAAAAACGAACACATACGTTATAAAAATCTTGTTGCATTGAAAAACCAGGTATGCAAGAGAACTGTTTGTAACAAGTGTACAGCCAAATGTTACTATATGTGATAATTGTCTGATGCCAACCCAGTATAATTTTGTAAGTTTTCTGAAAACAATTCACTCAAAGGCATTCAATTTTTGCTCATATTTAAATAATACATACAGCAAAATAAAGAGCATATTAATTGCACGCAGCTCATCCATTGATATTAATCACCAAAGTAGAAGTGTTGGTAACAACTGACCCATCCGCGGTTCTAGTGTTAACCTTCTGGGTTAAATAGGTGCAAAAATCAAAAGTGTAACTCAACGCGGAGCCTGTATTGTGCTTGATACCTCTCCTAAAAACATTTTAAATATATAAAAATATTATTTTCTAACACATTCAACATGCATAGCTGTACATGTATTTAGCTGAAATACTTTTTAAGGGGAGTAAGCCTGTCTTATCTGACCCATACTAATTTTTTCATTTTTCAGGAGCACTTTTCTCAAAATCGAATTGAGATATCAACTTCAAAATTTTCTATATGTAATTTTTACCTTCATTTATAATAATAATAATAATAATAATAATAATAATAATTTTTCTGAAATTTTAATTGGTTCCCAAGATAAATTTTTAGTACAATATATTTATTTTTGAAATAAATATTTTAATGACATTTCTGTATTTTGAAAGATATATAAGTTACAACAATATACCTTCTTATTTTGTAGCTCTTAATCAAGGGAACATGCTGTGGAAGTTTCATTTCATTATCTTTAATAGTGTGGGGGAGGGATATGAATCAAAAGGTGTAAAAGTGTTGAACTGAGAAAAATGGCGTTAAGGTTTACAATTGAGCTCTTATGTTAACACACATTTAGAATTTCCCTGGTCCATATTTGCCAATCTCATCCTCTCTAGTCTCCCTCTTGTTCCTTTTCTTCTATTTTGCAGCTTTTTCCATTTCCTCCGCGTCCTGTTCTTAAGTTTCACTGTTGTTCGTAACCGGGTTCTATTGACAGTTCACTCAAAACCCTCATTATTCCTGTGTTCAAAGTGTTAAATATTAAAACTGCATCAAATACACCAAATTTTAGTGTATCAAGACCAAGAAGTATGTTTCTGATACATGAGTCCATAAACACTATTGAACGATTTGTTGACATTGTGTGTTTTTCCACGTAGACATTTTTTTTAGAATGTCAGGATTACACAGGTTTTATTGCCTACATCACTGCTAATGCAAGTTCTCGATGTTTATAATTTGGCTCTTGTCTGTTGAATTTACACCAAGAGTGATGACGTTTGGGGCATAAACCATGTTGTGGGTTGTCATCAGTTGGTAGCTAATGAAAATATGTGACCCAAACTGCACGTCTCATGCTCTGAAGATCATGCACATTAGATCTTATTGCCATCCCATAATAATTTTACAGTTTACCAATCATGCTATACGTTAGACTTCTTGTCCCTCCTGATACTTTTACATCTGACAGTTTTTCCCAGACAGTTTACGCAGACGCGAACCCATTGTTTTTTAACTTGGCCTATGCGTTCTAGTTTTTCAGTATGTTAGTTTTCTTCATAGGGTTTACTTTCTACTACTCTTTGCTGTCTTCATCCCCTAATATTTCAACTTCATGACAGAGAACACGGACGGGGCATTGCTACTAATTGAACCATCTTAGAAATTATTAAATTTGGAGCGTTAAATATTTGAATTTAGACTCCTTCTTTTCGTGTAATATTTATAAGATATTAGACATGCAAAAGAAATTTGAACCCAATTTCTCCTGGCTTACTCCACTTAAACTTTATTTTCAACTCCTTCACTGCCTAAGCCCCTTCTTACAACACATTATATCATTGCAAAAATATGAAATATAGTATTGGCTGCTTAACTGTCCGTATAATTTTACACAGTAGTAGTTTCACATCATTTTCAAATATTTATCGAAAAGCATTGCATGGTAACATGAGGTAAATTTTTGAATGAGTGCCTTTCTTTAGTAAAATCTAATTTTCCACTATTGAGATTTTCGTAACACAATCAAGCTTTCATACAGTTCTCTGCTGATATGCGACATTTAATTTCTAAATTTAAAGAACGCAGCCACAAGAAATAAAACAAAAATTAAACACTGTGACATTAATAATAATTCTTAAGCATGGAAACATTTTTTCTATACCAGAATTATAAGCAGTCGTTACTGTTCATTAAAATCGTTAATACATGCTACATTATATAAAGTTACTGTAAGGTCATTAAATTGTTTTAATTGCTAAAGTGCTCCGAAATATATACTATTTAATGATAATATTAGGAAAACATTATTACCAAAACAGATCTTAATTGCAGATTACATAATTGAGAGTTAATAAAAAATTAACAACTTAATATTAGCTACAAAATTAATTAGTACAATTTGATATTATCAACCTGTTATATGCCAACACTAACGTTTCTTAAATACCGTTAATGTTTTTACTGTTTATCCAATTAATGAATCTGTCGTATTTCTTTTGATATATAACATTAGCTTTTCTCATTATAGTGACACTTCACTGTCTTCAGATTGGGCTAAAAAAATATTGCGGTAAATCCATCTTTACTAATAACAAAAATACATAAACCAATGATCGTTATGGTGTAATAATAATAATAATAATAATAATAATAATAATAATATAGGCATATAACTTAAGAGTATTCATAAGAACATTGACAAATTACTGCCTTTTATAATTTTTGTGTAAAAAATATAGCGTATGAAACTTGTTTATAATATAGTATTGATGTTAACTATTCTATTTATAATAGAGACATTTTAAACTAAATGTCAAGTAAGCTTAATTATTTAAAGCGGGCCATGGAGTTAGGTATTAAAAAATTGCATCGTTGCGATTGAAAGGTATATTTGTTTGGAAAACATACATTAGAAATTAAATAGACTATCACATTGAGGTTATTATAGTGGAGCAGGAGACATATGCGAACGTTTAAAAACCCTGCTTCGCGTGTGTAGTAAACGAACTCGTATGGAAGGGAGAAAAAGCACGCACATTATGCTTGGATAATATTTATATATCTTTAAAATAGTTTTGTCATTTTACAACTTATCTGATTCGATACTTCTCGTCTACCTATCTCTTTTTCCTTCCCAGTATCAGTTTGTACTACTTAATTTAAAATTCTTTCAACAATTTTCAGCTTTATGTCATGAGATTATTTCCTCCAATAACATATTGCTGCGTCATATTTGGGTTTATCTTTTTTTGATTGATGTGGAAGGAGAAGGACATTACAATACTTCATTCGTGCTCAGGGGCTGGCCGTTTGTGTCTAAGCCCCCAGTAGAGGTACTTCCGCGAGGAAGGGATAGGGTGAGGAGACTCGGAACGGGTGTCTAATATTGTTTCCAAATAGAACAAACTGACGCTGGAGAAGGAGTTCGAGTCCTTTGGGGCCGCTTTCTCAGAAGCCGGGGCAAAAACCTTTTATAGCGCAACTCACCGCCACACTGCACACAGTGCCAGAGCTAACGGAATAAAATGAGAAAACAGAAATGTTGTGGAAAGGAAATATCCGTTCATTCATTTACTTAATTGACCAGGGAAAATCATGGAAATACCCATGGGTCAGGATGGGTTCCAGGGTTTTGAACTCGACACCACACACTTGAGCCACCCCACTCAGTATTTATGTTCTTTTGCTGCTTTAGTTTTCGTTTCACCAACCTCCTTTTTTGCACCCTAACCTCGCCTCCTGTGCACAATTCTACATAAAGCACACAATACGTAATCAGTATCTGCAAACAAATCGAACCACAGTTGATATGAGATACTTGATACAAAGCTCATTGAGGATTATGATGTAAAAATGATTATATTTTGAAGAACAGAAAGTGATGAAAGACAATAGTAATTTTTTAAAAAGTTATGAATTTATTACAATGCATATAGTTGAATTCTTATCATAAATCTGAACAAGAAACACCGAAGATTTATATATGACTAATATAGTTTCATTGAACGTTCATTACATTTGCTAATTAACTATCTGTCACATGCTTCATGGAATTTCTTCCATCTCTCTAGAGCTGGCAGATAAATATTGTCCTTGCATTGAGCCATAAAAGTAATCGATAATCTCACACGTAGGCTCATTTCAATGCAATGATTCGTGTCTTCTTCCAACAGGACTACTGGTGTGTAGTTTCACCATCCTGTTGGACCTATTGATATCCGATGCTTTCAAAGTTAAATAATTTTTCGATACTTTCTTATAATTAGAATTTGTGAGTCTTATTTAGCATTAGAGTCGGTCTGTGTGTGTAGTGGTAACCATACTTGCCTCTAAACCAAAGATCGTGGGTTCAATCCCGGCCAGGGTCGATGGATTTTTTTCGAGCGTAAAAATCCTAAATATATAAGAAGGAAAGTGAAGCCGTGGGTCTCGTGTCGTAGGTTTACAGCATGTAAAAATCCTTAAGCCTGAAAGAAGAGGCCTCTGAGCAAAATATCTCGGCCGTTTCACGTCCTGAATTGAATGGGACGCTGATGACCTGAGATATCAAAGAGCGTCTCTAAATAAAAGAAACAAATAAAAAATGGCGTTAGCATACATGCGAAACTTCTCATTAAAATATGTAGTGCAGTATTTTAATTCTTTTACTAATTTTAGAATTAAAATTTAGTACTTTTGAATTTGCGTCAAAGTACAAAAAGTGTTTGGTAATGCGAAATCAATATCTATTGAGGGTTAAACTCCCACGAAACAAATGAAATGACTGTCAACAGTCAATCTTCTACTTCCGGTAGCCCAGCAGGATGTTAAAAAGGTAAATAGTTGAGGCAGGTAAATAGTTTTGTTTCATAATTAAAAATGGCATTCCTCCATGCCACTTCAAGAAAGTTAAAGCGTGTTTTTATTTTTTTTTAACCTATTTACAGCAAGAGTATTCCAAGCTTCTTGCTGCCCTGTTTTCAGCTCCAGTAATAACAAAATGGAATTCGTTGTTTAGTTCTACTGTATTTAAATAAGTATATTCCTTCCTTAGTGAGTTTTTTAATGTCTTCAGAATTCTCGAATAACACTTGCGAAACATTGTTAAGCATGTGTAGAAAGAGCAACTTATCTATTTTGCTTAAACCTCAAATCAAGATTGTGACAAAATATTTCAATAAAATTATTGATTATTGATTACTATGCTAGAGGAATCGTCTTATCCATATGCATATAAACGGTGGAATGACCTTCTGTATTATCTGCATATATGGAAAGCATTGATTATTTTATTCCATCAGAAATAAACGATATGATAGATAAGTATGTTTATAAAACACTACGAGTGAAATTTGCTAGACACGAGCATGCAGGCGTGTCTAGCAAAACATTATTCCTATATATTTATGAAGCAAAATAGTGTGGTTTATTGAAACTGAAACTGCCATTTTTTGATAGGGTTACACCAGACGCTTTGTAGAGAGATTTAAATCCTTCCATGTGCAGCTGTATGAAAACAATGAGTTACAGAAATGTTGATGGCACTAAAATTAAAGCTCTTTTCCATTGTCTCTGCAACCTGAAATGTGTAAGGACCCCGACAAATGGTTTTGGCACTGATATACTTTTCAGTAAATATGATTCGATTATGACAGACTGAAAATCTAGGATGTAAACGCAACAATGTGTAATGTTGAATTTCAGTGCCTGAGTGTATTGTAGATTGAGTTTAGTTTGATGTCATTCAAATATTCGTTTAACCCACAACAGGTGTGGCCACGCTATAATATATCCGCAAAGTACAGCAGCGGAGGATTGTAGTGCTTTTTCGATGATGTTGTGTTTTGACGATTCTAGATGGCCATCCTTCACTTTAAATTGAAGCGATGCTGATTGCCAATCTCTGCTTTGACTCGGTGTTTACCACCCCTGACCTAGAATATGATTTTTTTTGAATGATTTATTTATGGACGCTCTTTAACAGCTCAGGTCATCAGCGTCCCATTCAACTCAGGGCGTGAAACGGTCGACAAATTTTTCTCAGAGGCCTCACTTTCAGGCTTGAGGTTCTTTTTCGTGCCGTAAATGTACGACAGGGGACCCACGGCTTTACTTCCCTTCCGAAGGAAGCCATACTTAGGATTTTTACGCCCGAAAAAAATCCATCGGTCCTGGCCGGGTTCGAACCCACGATCTTGGGTTTAGGATGCAAGTATGGTAACCACTACACCACCAGGACCGATACCTACAATATGCTAAATTTGAAAATCGTAATACCACAACATGCTAAAAGTATGATTATAAATGCCAACTTTTAAAATTATTATAAATGCAAAAAACCATGAACTCTTCTTATTAAATCAACAGTAAACATTGGTTTCTTTTCATTTAAAAACCAAAAGGAAACAAATGTATTAAGCAATGCATTTCGGACTATGTGTGATTGTTCTCAAATTCGATTTGGAGGTGTGAACCCCAGAATATGAAGTTTTGATGATTTAAAACACTTTTCGTTTGCGAATTAATACTTTTCATCAATTATAAAAAAAAAGAATGAATGTTAATGCACATATTTTCAATAGATTTGTCATTGCCTGCTAGCAATTATTTCATCTGAGTTTTCAAAGAAACTTAGACGGTTAATAACTTTTCAATTTTATTCTTAGACATTTTCAACTTTGTACACATCTGGTATCTCATATCTAATGATTGCCGCAAGTAGCAGTTTTTTTTGTCTATCCAAAACTCCTTTAGGAGTTTAGATTAGGTCGACTCCATATTCATTTTGAAAATTGTTTCCAAAGACAACGTTTTGCTACATTTAACATATCGATTGAGGAATTTATAGCAGCTGAAATAAAATTGTTAAAATTAAATCTTATTAACCCAAACTTTTAGTTTTCTTTTGTTCTAAAAATGTAGAAAATTTACAATCATTAACGATTTAAAATAGCATATATAACTTTCTCTCGTAAATGAAGCATTTAAACTTTAAAATGATACGAATTTCAATAAATGTATGTTCATACACTTATATTTATTTATTATTTCATTATTCATTTATTCTGGCACGGTTAAGGGCATTAGAGCTTGTGCGCTCTCTTCCGCTCTACACACTAGTAAGTTTCAGTGACAATACCAAATTATGACAAAAATATGTAGTAACAAAATCAATACTGGTACATATATAAACCTATGTAAAACATGAGGGTAAATAAATGTGTGTTAATGGCTAAAATTTTACTTTCAATAATAATATTGAAAATAAACGTTTTCAATATTATTATTTCAATATTGAAAAATATTGAAATAACAATCAGAAGGAAACAAGAACAATAATAAAACAAGCAGTAGAAATGACGAATAACAAATATATAAACCTATGTAAATCATGTTAGCGGAAGTAAATGTACAAATAAAACATATAAAATGAAAAATCCTAGCAATAATATAAAGTATATAGGAAAATTTATGATAGTAAAAAGCTAATAACAATAAGAATAACATAATAGAATGAAAAAATCTACAGCAGGACAAAACACACATCTATATTGTAACACAAGGAATATAAAACCACGGTTATCTGTTATTTCTTATAACATTAAACAATTTCTTTTGAAATGTTCCTAAAGTTTGGCAGTTTCTGACATTCTGCGGCATTGCATCCCAGAAGCAGGTCGTTGCTACAGCGAAAGATGATTGAAGTGTTCGTTGCAATGTTGAAGACAAAGATTTCAGAGCGTATGTTAAGGTTGTGAGAGGAAGATATGTTTTGAAAACGAGAAAATAGATACACTGTAGAATATGTATGGATATTTTTGAAAAGTAGTGGGACAATGGATATATATTTGGCTTTTCAGGCGGAACAGAGACAGTAGCGTTTTTGCTTTAGGTTATTATTATCGAGGCATCAACAGGGATTGCATCAATGTGTTTTTTTAAGGCTCTGGGTAGGGGAACATTTAATCTAAGGTCAGAAAACTTGGTTTTTTTGCAGATTTCGTCTAGTATTATAGAACTCTAAAGTAAGCGCACCATAAAGAAATTGACGATTTTATAACCATTGTAGTGTCAAATCAGCTTTGGATACCCACAATAGAAAGGAGTTCTTAATGCCAATAGTACTTGATAGGGTACCTGAAACTTGTTAATATAGAGCCTGTAGAAACGGAACTTCGTGAACTGGCACCAGGAAGTGCAAATATCTTTGCAACTAACAGCGTTAACTAGTAAAACCGACACGAAAACATTAAAGTACCTGCACGTTACTACCAACATAACCTTCTAGTTAACAGTCCACCTTGCAACGTCAGTATATTCAAGCAATTAGCAGCGGGTCTTAATGTTTGTTACAGGCTTTAACAACGCAAAAGGTCGTTTATTCTGAGGCTAGTGAAGAGGTAATAAATTTCGCCTTTTTATTGCAGTCGTTATATTTTTACGTTCCAAGCTATGTATGGTTTATTTTACACTCTACATCTGCATTTCAAACTGGAGTATAGTGAAATATTGCCAGGAACAACATGGATTCTTTGGGGTTCACAATACACGGTTTTATTTTATGAAATAATCTTAGATTTAGTTCTTAAAGAATTAGTAGGCTATGGTGAAGCAAAATGCTTGTCGTTCTCTCCATAAAACATTCTCACATGAATTAGAAGAACGATTCTCAAACTTTCCTTGGCCGTGGATCCACTTTAAATATCTCTCGCTATATCAGACCCCTTAAGATTTAATTCAAAGTTTAAAATTCCAAATTAATAGCTATATTTTATTAAAGTTATCATTGATTTACGAAAATTAAAGATATAAATAAGCAAGTAAACGTACATTCTTTCAATAATTGCCTTTTTGTAGTATATTCTTACACTATGTAATAATTACAAGAATGTTACATTAAATATATAAAACAATATTAATAATAACAATACTAAAAGTACAATATAACTAGTTAATTTTAATTCGTTAACAAGAGGAGTAAAGCTGCATTGTACTTACAAGCCGTGATATATACAGCTTAATTGGAGAACATTGTATTCTTAGATCTACGTTTTCCAAATGGTTAGATAAATGAGTGCAGAGCAGTGGCTGCTTGTGGCCCCTGTAAAGTTTTTTTTTGAGTGGTGTTTAACGCCCGTTTTTATTAGTGAGGCACCACAGGCGGTGGACACTGATGATACATAAAATGAAATGATATTTTGAGAAAGGATTTTTAAGGAAGGAAACGTTCCAGGCCTAACTAAGGTACCTTCTGGCATTTGCCATTTATGAGGACCGAGAAAAATCTGGAAAAAACCTGAATCAGGAAGGACGGTCTTGGCGGCTGTAGAAAGGTGGGCCAGGGACATGCCCAAATGGCGTGAGGGAAGATGTCTTTGTTCAAGAGTTATACTCCTCTCCGACATTCTCTCATAACTGCAGCGCCATCTTATGTTTGTATTATAAACTTCTGGTTTATATGAAACTCTTCTAATTCAGCTGTTAAAGTATACCTTAAACCTTCTGCAGTCAATTCAGAAACAGCAATGAATTTTATGATTTACTCTCACTGATGTATCGTAATATCACAACAAACTGCGACATGCGTGTAATATCTGTCATTTCGTCGGCCTGTGCAGAAACGAAAATCTTCCTTTCTATTTCTTTTCTAATGACAAAATACTTTTCTCACTTCACACTGTCAGTCAAGATGTTTTTTAAAATATAAATAAATACCTTAATTTTGTGCCGTCTTGCTGAGTAAGCTCCTATAGCTTTCGGTGATGAGGTTCAAATCGTTTCACTTCCAACTTAAAAGTTGGGATGATGAAGTCTTCAATAAAACGTTCACTTTATTCATTGCTACAAAACAGTTACATTTTTTTGTAACTTAACAGTTAACACTGTGAAAGTCAACTTTCCACCGACAAACAGCGAGTAAGCCGTCCAATTTCAAACTAAGTACGAAAACTAGTCAGTTATGTGTGGTGTCAGTAATCCCTCAGCGTCTGGTTCCTCAGAAAAGAGAGAATACCGAGACCGTCTTCTTGCTGGCCCAAGAGAACAGAAATATGCAGCAGAAATCCTAACGCATCTTGGAAGAAGACAAATATAAGACCTTGTAAATCATTACTGGCTCATCAAGGTTTAAGTTTAAAGCGTAAAATTTTCCGACTTGTCTCATGTGCTTCGCTCGCTAACGGAGGATTCGCATGATACCAGTACTTCAGTTGAGAGATTGTTGATTTGTTTTATTTACGATCACTCTTTAATATTTCAGGTCATCAGCGTCCCATTCAATTGAGGGTGTGAAACGGCCGATAAATTTTGCTCAGAGGCCTCTTCTTTATTTTGAAAGGAAGGAAACGTTCCAGGCCTAATTTTAGGGTACCTCCCCGGCATTTGCCTTTTCAGGCTTGAGGTTCTTTTTCGCGCCGTAAATGTGCGACAAGGAACCAACGACTTTACTTCCCTTCCGAAGGAAGCCATATTTAGGATTTTTACGCTCGAAAATATCCGTCGTCCCTGACCGGGATTGAGCCCGCTATCTTGCGCTTATTGCGTAAGATACAATTAAGTACTATTCGATTATACATGGGCGTTTTCGTTTTCGTTTTTTTTTTTGTTTTTTTGTTTTTGTTTTTTGTTTTAAAATGTCCAGTAGAGGCATTTTCTTTGGGGGGATTGGGCCCACATGGTGCAGAGTAAGTATTTTTTTCTTCACCGAAATAAGTTATTGCGAATGGCCTCAATGCTTTCATGGCCATATTTGATATTCCAGTAAACATCTGGGACTCGGCCGCTTCAGATTTCGCAGGCGAGCCACAGCCTACGCTATTCGCTGCCGAAAGATACAGAGTAGGGCCAAGTTCCGCAGTCATTAGGAGAGTATTATAGTAGGGTTCCTTGTCCGCCGGTCACAGGAAGATCCTCAGGACCCATTCCCATCTTCTGCCTGCCATCATGCACAGAATTTTATTCCACTGATTAGCCCAATATATTGAAATAGAAATTATATGAAACATTCGGCAGCTCCCCCTCAAGCTTAGTGACTGGCGAATAAAGATAGCTGGCGGTTTAAATGCTGTAGAAACTTTTATTCGTCGTTCTATAGCTGTTTATGTTTAGAACATTAATGTTTAAAATGTTTACCTTTAGTTTCTTTTAATTGTATTTTAAAAATAAATTATCCTTAATTCTATTAACTGTGCTGTCAAAATAATTTCCTTTGCCATTTTTTATGTTTAGTTAGGCAGCGTTTTTCATGTCATTTTTAAAACAATACGACATTCCTTTCATATAGTCAAAACGACCTTTTTTAATGCACAGGTTGCCGAGAAATGATGTCTGTAGATACAGATACATATTTGAATTTGCTTCCACAAATATATAACTGTTATGATGAGTACTGTTAGCATTTCCCCCAAGCAGCTTGAAAGGACTCAGTGCGACGTGACTTCAAGGAATCTGAAGCCCATTTTTAAGGCGGAAAACGTGCTGAATTTAATTTTCAATTAAGTAATCACTGTAGATTTCCACTGCTACTTCTTCCAGCGGTACCGCTACGAGTGGCCGAGGTCGTTAAGGCGCGGGCTCGTGAGCGGGAGGTCTGGGGTTCGAATCCCACCAAAACCGTCTTCCCTGACTGAGGTTTTTCCCAGATTTTCCCATTCCTTATAAATGTCAAATGCTGGGAAGATACCCTAAACTCAGGTCTGGAATGTTTCCTTCCTTTCAAAAAAAAATCCTTTCCCAATATATCATTTCATCTCATTTATCATCAGTGCACACTGCCTGTGATGCCTCAGTAGTTAAAACGGGCGTTAAACTCTGTTAAAAAAAAAAAAAAAAAAAAAACTCCCTCTGGACCTATAGACATCAAAAGCAAAAGGGGTGGGGGTGTTAGTAATGTATCTGCCTTACGTATGACTATGGAACTTCACCATGTATGAGGGTAACTATGTTACTGGTTCTGTGCAACTCACATCCTCCTGTCAGAGAACTATGAGAGTACATGTGAGTTTTCTGCCTGGTCTACGTTTGCGGTTTACCTATTTGAAACTCCCTCTCGAACAAATAATTCCCTACAATTTTATTACGATTTATTTTACTTCAATAAACATTCATCTTAAATTTCCATCGTCTTTCTCGTAATTCATCGTTTGTGATTATGTTATGCCATAGTGGAAATGTAGTAAATGTTCACAATTGCTGGTAATCGTATATTTTCCCACTTTTGTCATAAATTGTTCATATTTATGGTGGCAAGTGTGCACATTTACCATAGCAGTGGTAAGCGTTTTAATATTGCTGAAAGGTCAATAAAGGCATACACATTTTTGTTAATAGCGGTAACATCTGTTTTGGCTTAACCCTATGGTACCATAAATTAATATGAAATTCCAAGTTAATTTAGTTCAAATCATGAGGTCTGTTGGCTAAATTTTGTAATAACATCAATAAGCAATTACTAACATAAATTAAAATTTCACTGCAATATATTCAACGAAGCTTTATAGTATTAACCGAGAATTATATTAAGTTTGTCATTCAAATACATTTGTTAGGAAACAAACAACAATGAGTTGATAAGCAAAATAGCAAGTTCTTAACATCTCATCTCCATTAACAGGCAATTATTATTGATGAATAAAACACCCACTTGCACAAATCCACATCTAAATAAAAGTACATTGAAAATTCTCTTATCCAATGTTATCTTGTGAAAATTAGGCAATACCATCATTAAGCAGAAGAACATTTAAACTAACAAGCGAGACGCACATTTTCAACTTTGAGAAAATCGAATGGTAACTGTTAACACTTCCCTCAAAAATTACCAAATTAAAATTTTTCCAACATTCATCTACCTGTTTGGGCAATGTTCCCATTTACCACCAATTGTCCACAGTAGCCCGTTTTCTACTTTGACTGTAACATCTATATGTACTCAGAAATACATTTTAACTGTAGTCCCTCCTTTCCCAATATATCATTGCATCTCATGTATCACCAGTGTCCACCGCCTGTGGTGTCTCAGTAGTAAAAACGGACGTTAAACACCATAAAAAAATTTACTCCCTGGGTGTGCCTCGCGGACCACACTTTTAGAACCGGTGATTTAGAACCTTTGTTCTACAGTATAGTATAGCACAGCTTATTTTTTTATTTTTTGAATGGTGCTTAACGCCCGTTTTTACTACTGAGGCACCACAGGCAGTGAACACAGGTGATACATGAAATGATATATTGGGAAAGGATTTTTTAAGGAAGTAAACATTCCAGGCCTAAATTTAGGGAACCTCCCCGGCATTTGCCATTTATGAGGACTGAGGGAAACCTGGAAAAAACCTCAGTCAGGGAGGACGGTCCTGGCGGGATTCAAAACCCATACCTCCCGCTCACGAGTCCGAGCCTTAACGACCTCGGCCACTCGTGGCGGTGTATAGTATAGTATGGTATAGTATAGTTTAATGTAGTTATCAATCATGAGAAATTTCAAGAAACGAAATGTATGGAAATCTGGAAAGATGGTTCTTTAGTTCTGTGACATTCTGGTAAGGAACTGTGTGAAAACTTTGTATACTTCTATGTAAAACTAGTTGCAAATAACGGAGAAACTATTCATAGAATTGAGATCTTAGAACAGAGAGAATTCATGGGGAAGAGTATCCATAATATTTGTCCATATAGCACAAAGAAATTTATATTTATCGTTACCCAGACGCACGAGGGGGTTAAAATAGAAATAAAGTAAAGACGGAAGGATGTCGGATATAATCCGCGCACGTATAAATACAGGACCAAATTGAATGTTGCAGAAAACACTCATGCTTTATGTGTCAATTTTTTTTACCACCCCGCACTATTGCATAAATCGCCACGGGTGGCCGAGGTCATTAAGGCGTGGATTCGTGAGCGGGAGGTCTGGGGTTCGAATCCCGCCAGGACTGTCCTCCCTGGCTAGGGTTTTTTCCAGGGTTTTCTCAGTCCTCATAACTGACAAATGCCGGGTATGTACCCTAAACTTAAGCCTGGAACGCTTCCTTCCCTAAAAATATCTTTTCACAATATATCATTTCATTTCATGTATCATCAGTGTCCACTGCCTGTGGTGCCTCAGTAGTGAAAACGGGCGTTAAACACTATTAAAAAAACTATTGCATAAAATTGAAAATATCTTTGCTGCCGCTTGTCATCGAAGGCTGTGGTCTTATGTATTTTGTAAGTTATTTACTGTTTCAAATGCCAATAACAGTAATGACTGCTGGTGTGTTTTGTTTTTAAAACAATGGAAAGTTTTGTGTTTATTTTGAGTTTGACAAGCAATACATCCCAGCTTTCTTTCCTAAATATATCTAATATCATGCCTAGGTCCACCTGGGTTTACAACAATTTTAAAAACAAAGGAAATAGGTATCCAATAAAGCATGGTATTAGTGATAATGAAAATAATATACCTATTTCTGAAGAAAACAATTCAATGAATGGTAAACGAATTACTTACACTCCCCCTAGTGCTTCCAAGAAAAAGATATGTGGTGATCATGTAGAAGATATTGAAAACAAAGGAAATATTAATGTAGTATTTGTTAATTACGTACAGTGTTGAGTGAAACTATCTCCTGTGTGGTGGTAATATTAAGTTGTGTGAAGATGCAGGTGCAAGAAATGGATTAGTATGTAAATTGACAATGAGTTATATTAACTTTGACGCTATTTTCGTCACATATGTACTTTTTTCTCATAAACTAACGAATATGGATATAAATGTTTTACAGCTGATATGCAGTGCTGAATTCTAGTTAAATCTTTCTTGTACATGAATATTAATATACTTTTATTTTTGTAAAATAATGTTTGCTACAAAATAGGGATAACTTATTATTTTTATAAAATACATTCTCTAAACTAGAGCTAAGAACTTATTAAGTAATGAAAAATAAGCAGAAACAATTTCACAGAGGTATCTGTAATACTTTCTAAGAAAAAGGTACATAAAATCGAACATCCTCGCATAGTAATGTAGGACCTCTGAGCTCACCTTTAAGCTGTTATTCTGCAAAGCCATATGAAGGAAAGTTTTCGTGTCATTGCAACACTGTTGAGGAAAATCCCTGAGTTACCATTGCGACCACTAAAAATCTTACTGTAAGATACACAAAACCCAGAGCTTTTGTCGATGTCAGTGAACCCGGATCAGAAGAGTCGATTTCCTAGAAGTGAACAAAGGACTTTAGCACGTGATACTTCTCTAGCAGGATGTGCCTCCTACTGCTTCTGTTGCATATTTTAACTTTACTGCAGAAGAAATGTACAGTTTATTATAGTCCCCTATAAAAATTGGAAATAATCATTTCTTTAATGACACTTTTCTGCAAGAATCTTAGTTTTCGTGCGTTTATTTACATCATTTACACACTGTTTCTGACGCGCGTGTTTTTTAACTGAAAAAAGTTACTCCAAATATTGTAAATGAATTCACATTTTTCATTAAAGAATGAATGATTTATTTATGGACGCTCTTTAACAGCTCAGATCATCAGCGTCCCATTCAACTCAAGGCGTGAAACGGCCGACAAATTTTGCTCAAAGGCCTCTGTTTCAGGCTTGAGGTTCTTTTTCGTGCCGTAAATGTACGACACGGGACCCACGGCTTTACTTCCCTTCCGAAGGAAGCCATACTTAGGATTTTTACGCCCCGAAAAAATCCATCGGTCCTGGCCGGGTTCGAACCCGCGATCTTGGGTTTAGGAGGCAAGTATGGTAACCACTATACCACCAGGACCGACCTCATTAAAGAGAATAACAGAAAAATTCTTGAACCGAGATGAGGTTTATCAGAGCCTTACTTTACCAACTCCTGTGTTTTATCCCAACAGCTCTATAATTGAAAACAATGCAGTTGCACTCCACTAATCACGTCCAGAATAACACGTTCAGTGCTTTTCCCTCTACTCTCAAACAGGAAGCTTCGCTAGGTATGTTTTGTTATGATGCCAGCACGCAGATTTTCCATTTCCGACAGAGGGTTGTCGAGCCAAACATGCTATTATAACAAACATAAAACTGTAATAAATTTCCCTGTAAAGTTTTCAGTACTGCGGCACATTCTGATCGTCAAATGTTATGTAAGCCATGGTTTCCAGCAGAAGCATAAATATAGGTATTTATTTATTATTGAGGCGATGGCAGCCACTTGTAGCTTTAAAATTACAGATTGATTGTCCAGTCAACTCTTTCAGCGAATTTCGAAGGAATGTTGCGGTTATGTCCATGAAAATATTTTTAAAACAGTTCTTCAAATGTCCATCGATCCTACCCACTATGTATTGAAAATTTGAATAAAAAAATTACAAATAGTATGCACATGTGTGTGTGTGTGTGTGTTTTAACGCCCTAACGAACGTAATTTTCTTTTTTCTCAGCGAAACTCGGTATATAACCATAAATTAACAAACGATTCGTTGGGTTCACGAATCAGCAAAAATGGACCATTGGGGGATGGGGGTTAACCAAAAGCGAAAATTTAAAAGAATGTTTTAAATTCACTCTAGCGGCCGCAATTTTTTTTTCTCAACGAAACTCGATATATGCCATTAAAGTAGATTAATAAAAATATTTTCAGTAAATGAAGTGAAACCAAACTATTAGAAGTGGGGATTTACCTGAAACTCAAACTTTAAAAATCGCTCTATCGGTACCATATTCGTTATTTAGCAACGAAACTCTCGGTATGTACCATTTAAATAAAATAAATATAGTTTCTAAAAATCAAGGAAATCGAACCATTGGGAGTGGGGATATACTTGAAAAACGAAATTTAAAGAGTGGTGGTTAAAGCAAAATTTAAAAATCGCTCTAGAGGTCGCAATTTAATTTTTTTAAAGTAAACTCGAAATATGCCATTGAAATAAAATAAGTAAAATAGCTCTTGAAAATCAAGGAAATCGGTTTGCCTGAAACCCAAAATTTAAAAATAACTCCAGTGGCAACATTTTTTTTCACAACAAAAATTGGCATATACATTTTAAATAAAACAAGAAAAATAGTTTCTGAAAATTAGGGAAATCGGGTCATTAGGAGTGGGGATATATCTGAAAAATTTAAAAAGCGCTCTAGCGATTAATTTTCTCCCAATTATTTCAAAATAAAGGAACTAATTAACTCAGTATATGAACTATATTTATAACAATGCATATGCTTTATTTTTAACAATAACATTGTTGGTTTAGATAGGAATTGAGAAGTATTACTCTAATATATGTGTGAGAATTATATTTGTATGTAAGAGCGCTCTGTAATAACATTCAGAAATCCTTTTCATTACGTTTTACTGCACCGTTTCAAAGCCACTGAAAATCGATGGAACTTGTTTATTGTTGGTTGTATATATTTGCTTAGTAATTGTAATTGTTTTTAAATCATAACATATTTTTGTTTTATTGACTAAATCATAACATATTTTTGTTTTATTGACAGTCATATAAACTTCTTCTGAAATATACAAGGTTTCTTTCTGTTATTTCTATTTTAGTGATTGTAAAGATGATACCAAGGGCTCAGTTCATAAACAGGTTACATTTAAAATGTTTAAAAATACCCACACAGAATAGCTTTATCTGTCAGTGGCCATATATTTATTATGCCATTAATTTAATTTTTTTTTGTTTAATCTCAACAACAACAACAACGATGATGATGATGATGATTCTAAAAATTCTGATTTCTCTTTTGTAATACTTTTATATTGAAAAAATTCTAATTTTGTTCCTTTTTTTTTTTTAATTGGACATTTATTTTCAAGTGATTTTGAAGGGAAAAACAACCAATTTTAGTTGTATTATAGTATTACTGTATGTTATAGTATTATAGTTCAGATTTTCTTTTATTAGTTTTAGAGTTTGTCATGCTAATACCACACAGTAATGTCACAACTTATTTCATTAGTTAATAAGGCTATAATTTGGATTTATATACTTTTTTAAAGTTACTCTACTTGGTGAGGAATTCGCTTAGTTTACACAGCTCCTGCATGATGAACTTGTAATTCTTGTTCAGGCTTTAAGCTTTTTAAGGTTTGTTGCGAACTCTAAATAACTCATTCTTGGTTAAACCATCATGTTTTCGGTCTTCCGATAATTCGTCTTCCTTTGCATGTTCAAGCAACTTTTGCTTATTATATTTTATTTTATCATTTATGCTATGTATCTGTAATGTTCTCACATATCTTCGATTCGCATTTTGTCTCTGCCTAGTTACTCTTAAATCAATCTTAAAAATCTTCATTTCCACTATCCCTTAGTTTACTTTTATTTCTGGTAGTCTCTGTCCGTGTTTCGCTGCTATTTAGAGCTCCTGTTAACTATCATTGTCTTATAAAGTTTTATTTATGTATCCTTCTTGACTTTGTTTCTTAAACTATTAATCATTCCACGCATTTTTGAGAATGTTTCAATTTTCTTTTTTTAATATCAGTTTCTAGTATGAGACAGTTATTAAACTTTATATTTAAAAGATGAAATTGGGAAAAATTGTCTTTTTAAATGTCAAAATCGTGTATAATCACATTTTACAATGCTTTCATTGAATGTGCACTACTCAAATTCTTTTATATTTAACCGTAAAGAAAATACAAACAGCAAATATATAAAGTTCTGTGACAGCAGAATAACTTTTTATACACATGCTTGTCACCTAACCCTTTTCCTCTCTCCAATAATAATACATTTCTGTTATTTAATACATCCAGGGTATTCTTCATTAATAATCGATAGCCCAAGCAACAACGTTCCATGAATTGTGTACATTTCTTTCCATGTTTGTAGTCAAGAAACGATTATTGCGAAATGGTTTATTTTCTTTCACTGATAGCTCAACTGCACCTTTCATCCTTAACACGCACCTACACAGTAGCTAAGTGAGGAAGGCATGTTTGCCAAACGTCTCTTTTATCCACAAATCTATGAAAAATCGAAGAAATGTATTCATAATCTTTTTTATTGCCTTTATCAATATCTCTTTCTGGCAGCTGTGTCCTTTCCCCTTAAGCTGGCTTCATAGCTCTATCCTAAAAATGATTTGCAGAGCATCCTTTTTATTTCACGTTTAATTTTTTGCATTCTCATCCTGAATAACTTTGGTACCAAAATATGCTTCCCATTGTTTCGGTAGAAATTGTGTTTGTAATTGTATAATTGTAGTCTGTGTACATTTGCCAGTGATTATCGTCATTTCTTAGTTGAAAGAACTAATGGAGAAACTAAGAGGGTTCTTTCCATTTTGATAAAGATATTCCATTCTTATTCTTTTCTGTTGTCCCTATTTAGCTTTCATTTCATATCTTTTCTCACAAGTGTATTGTGCATGTGCTTATGTGTACATCACACACACTTAAAATATACCGTGCGCTCATTTTGCTGCGCAATCGCAATTTGTTTACATTCGTGGAAACAGGTTACCTTCTGTGAAGACGCAATTTCCTTAAAAGTGGAGTTAAAATTCCGCTCACGCAGGCAATTGACATTTCTCAGTCCTGTTTATCACTTTAACTACTAATAGTTTCATTTTCTGTAGCAAGTGCATGTTAGACTTTCTACAGTACGTTTGTGTGCCGAGAGTGAGATATATGCCAGAACAAAGAGCACTTGGTTATGATTGTTATGTACAAAAGAAATCCTACAAGTATTGTAGGAGAGCATTTCGTGTTAAATTACCAGCACTCCATTAGGAAGTGCAATTTTCAGATTGGTAAAAAAAATTCAAATCCAATGTGTTTTTTCTCACAAGAAGTCTAGACTGAAAAGTCAGGTTTTTTAACAGAGGTAAAGCTTGATGAAATAGGCTATTGTTTAGCACCTTTTTCTCAAAAGTCTTTAACTCTTTAACACGATTAGCCCAGCAAATTGACGTATCTTTTGGAAATGCGTATAAAGCTATTCAGCTGCTGCACCTTCACACATATAAGTTTGTCCTAGTGGTCTACCAGTAACCATACTTTCCTTTTAGACTGAAGATCGCGGTTTCAATCTCGGCCGTGGTCGATGGTTTTTTTCGGGCATAAAACTCTTAAGTATGGCTTCCTTCAGAAAGGAAGTAAAGCCATGGGTCCTGTGTCGTATATTTACGGTACGATAAAGAATCTCAAGCCCGAAAGAAGAGGCCCCTGAGCAAAATTTAGCGGTTGTTTCACGTCCTGAATTTAATGGGACGTTGATGACCTGTGATGTTAAAGATCGTAAATAAATCATATAAATAGATTCACCCATGTAAAATGACTGCTGTACCTGAAATAAAATCCATAGAAACGCTATCTGGCAGACTGTTTACAACATTCGGAAGGATGAATTGTGGCAAGTGTCTCAAAATCTTTTCAAAAGGATTCAGGCATGTCTGACAGCGGGGAGCAGGCACTTCGCGCACCTACTGTGATGGGAATACAATATTATTACAATTGATTACTGATAAATAACTTGAGAAAAATGCGCGTTATGAGTTCCGACTGCGCAACATGATTTCCCTTGGCAAGTGGTCAGGTCAGTACATAGTAACTTCCCGTCAGCAAAACACGTTTCCAATTGCGTAGCGGAATGAGAACCCTGCTTAATGATATGTATGAGGGCAAAATATAGTGCTGAAAATTTTATTATATCACCCTCTTCGCATTTATAGTTATGACTTAGACAATAATTTATTTAAAGCTTAGGTATCCATTGTTGCTCACCTGTTGCTTCTGATTTTTGTCTCCGTTGCTGAACTTCCAAGTGCATTTTTACTAATACTACACTATTTGTTGTCAGTTTCTCTGTTTACATTGCAGATACACGAAGTAACCTTTCCTTAACCGTAGAAAAATTCGCGGAGCTGCTAGAGCCCCAATCCAGAGTCACTCCCGAGCGAAAGCGGAGAAAAGTGTGACTTTCAGAGATATAGCAGATAATAAGGCTCTCAATCACAACGGCATATCTCAGACGGAGCGTCACGCTATAGTGACTTCGAATTTTCATAAACTGATGGGTTTTTTTCCCCTCCTTTTTCCTGCCGGATTTAAAGGAGATTTTCCACCATTTCAATGATTTACCTTCCCCTATCAATTTATATTTACGAAAGAGAGGCGATTTACCCGAGGTTACCGTTAAGATAAGTGTGTGTATGATATATGTTTTAATATATAATAAACATATATCATATCGTAAATAATAAATATATATCTTATATATTAATTAATTGCGAATTCCGATAAGACAACGCCTGGTAAAAATTATTGGGATTTATCCATCCATATCAACTTGTATTTACTAAGTTCGTAAATTTATCGGTAATCTCAGATCCTCTCGTGATATTACTTGTGATAATAAGCAAATTTACTTATAATCTAACTTTGCTTTTTTATGCGAGCATTTAGTTTCTATTTTATTGATAAACATGTATACTAAATAACAATAAAGTGCATATTAGTAGTTTTAACATATTTATGGAACAACATGGAGGGAATAAAACAATAAAACAAAAATATTAAACATTATAATGAAAACATTAAAAAGCTAAAGGTGATGCAATATATTTTGCCATCAGTATACTATAGTGTTATTATTTTTGTTTTCTCTTTTCTTATTTTTTTAAACAAAGGTCAAAATGATATAACAAGGAGTTGAACGACTCTGTTTGTTAATTGTAATAGCACAAAGAGGAACTAAATAAACTTGTTACAGGTTGGTTTTCACGAATTACTGTTGTTTACAGTATCTTTTTTTTATTCACCGTTTGTATTCTTGTCGTGACTGTTATATAAATAAAAACCTACACAATTTGTAAAAATACTAAGCTTTTAAATATTTCGGTCAATTAAGCGCTAAATTCTGTTTGTTATTCATGAAACATATTCTGTTTAACCTCCGAAACAATTCTGAATATGCATATTTTACTTAGACAAAATATTTTAGGTGAACCATTTAGATAGCTGGTATAAAAACGAAAGGAAATCAATTTATTATGTTCTCTTAAATGTTTCTGCCTTTTTTTATTTTGTTGGAATTGTTTCAAGGATTTTATAAAATAATTTGTTATTTCTTTTTCAGTTATTATTACAAAGTCTACTCTTTTAAAAATGTTAATGCACATTTGTTAGAAAATGCTAAAGAATTATTGTAAATTTTCTTCCTAAATGTTAACCATCATTATCTCTAATTTTATTCTGTGTTAAACTTGTATTCTAATATTTTGACAAATAGAATGTCCTGGATAGAAAACTTCCCTAAAATTTTTCCATGTGTAAGTAGCGTAGATTAACCATTTCTCTAATCTAGTTTACCATAATAACGCCAACGACTTCAAAACTGTTCTCAGAATCAGCCAAACGAACATAAATGATCGTTTTGAAAATGTACTACAGACTAAATGGAGAAACGGTACCCGTGATAGTAAAACAGGCGCAGATAAGACAGCACTTAGGAAGGAAATTCCTTTAGGGTGACGAGCACTATTTAACCAATCAATCATCTGTATCTTCTGCCAGTGAAGGTCGCTCTGCTGGAACTGGGCCATGGGAAATTCCCTGCGGTCGTACTCATGCAACTTGGCGAACCTTCTTGGAAATTTATCTTTTGGGAGGACCTTGTAGATAACCTCAAGTAGTACGCTTTTAAAATGCACTGGCCACTAACTGTAAAACAACTAAGTGAATATCACAACTTTAGTGTTGGGTCATCACCGAGGGCAGAGGGACAAAAACTGTCTCAAAATAAAGTTCCAACTCATGACTTCAGCTTAGCCCAAAGTAATTGTCGACAATGTGTGCCTTGCCTTTGTTTTTGTAAAGATAAAGTGAAGAAAATATCAATTTGAGAAACGGTATTGGAGTCGAATACTATAGCAGTTTTAAAATACACGTAAGTACAACAGTCTCAAGGACCTTACGGCTTATATACTGATGTCCTTGTAACATCAAAATATACATACATGTATGCAAACATATCGATATACTTACATCACACGTTTTCTATGAGCAATTTTATATACTTATATAGATACATAAATAGAACCCTTACTCTTGAGCGCCCCTTCCATTTACTCATCCCTCCTCCCCAACTTCCCCTCTTCTCTATAGCCATTAACCTTCCTCCCGAACGTGTATCTCTCATGCGCCAACACTTCTAGACAGATTTCAAACTTCTGTTGGTATTCAGAAATTGAGGCGGTAAATGCTCATTTCTTAAAAGCTCTGTTTCTCTGCATTCTGTCAGAATATGCCTGTCTGTTCTGGTGGTGTAATGGTATACTTGCCTCCTAAACCCAAGATCGCGGGTTCGATCCCGGCTAGGACCGATGGATTTTTTCGGGCGTAAAAATCATAAGTATGGCTTCCTTCGGAGGGGAAATAAAGCCGTGGGTCCCGTGTCGTACATTTACGGCACGATAAAGAACCTCAAGCCTGAAAAAAGGGACCTCTGAGCAAAATTTATCAGCCGTTTCACGCCCTGATTTGAATGGGACGTTGATGACCTGAGATGTTAAAGAGCGTCCGTAAATACGCCAAACAAAAAAAGAAGAAGAAAAGAAAGAAAAAGAATATGCCTCCAGGTATCGCTTTCTCCGCACAATGAGCAAACTCTTTCCAAGAGAGCATTATCTGTTTATTTCCTTTCCAATTCCCTAATCTGAACCATGCGAGACCACTTCTTTCTTTTCGACCACAGACATCTAGATAATCCCCCTCCCCCAAACTTGATCTATAATGCTTTATTTAATAAATGTTCCTTTCCTATTCGTTTAATATCTAGCGTTCCATATCATCGACTGAGTTGGTTCGGAAAAATGCATTGTGAAGACTTCAGTTTCTTGGGATGTAAAAGAATTTTCTTGATTGGCTACTTGCAGAGGCGGAAAACCATTACCGGAAAATACTGTGCATCACCTTTGCAGAGGCTGAAAACAGCGGTGGCAGATAAAAGTCCGGAATGATCAAAAAGATGCCAATGTTTCACCATGATAATGCGTGGGTGCACTCAAGCCCCGTTGTTGATCGAATTACAATTTGAAACGCTTCCGTAAATCTTACTCTTGCTCCCCCGGAATAACATCTTTCCCGAAATTAAAAACTTTCCTGGCTGAAAACAAACTTTAGTCAGCAGGATGCAAACTAGTGATTTGAGGGCTTAGAAGAAACTTTCATGAAGGAATCACCAACCAAGATCAAGTTCGAGAGGACTATGTGGAAGAATAAAGTACATTGCAATACTGGGCTAATTCTCTTTAATATCAAACCATAACTTATCAAATCACTCTCGTATATATTCAATAATAAATGTCTAAGAAAATTAAATATTTGAAGATCTCATACAGCCTAAAGATATATTACGGACAACTTGTATCCATGTTTTATAAACATTAAACATGTTGTTAAACAATATAATATGTGCAGTTATGAAAATAATCTTAGTGGTTTGTTAAGTTCCGTTCTGGTGGGTCGATAAAAAGCAACAACGCAATCTCTGCTGATGACTAAGTGGTTCCCAGAAGCACAGCTGAACTGGAAGCTACTTTTTCTCCTGGCCTAGGTGTTTGTGAGTCATTCCCAAGGACACTTCACCTCAAGTTACGTCTTTCCCAATGCATTACACAAAAAACAGCACTAGTACATAATTGCAAGACTTCTTCATGAAATATGAGGAAACATTTTAACAAAAATAGAGATATCATAAAGCATAATCGTGTTTTTGAAGCAGGAACACTTGCCCCAGGCGCAAAAGTGCCTTTTGACCTCCGAACATCTGCCATTTATGAAGATTTCCGTATTACCAGCTGTGCTTGCTTGGTGCAGTTTTTCCCTATTTTTAAAACTTTAAAACATAAGTCCAAGGATATCTTTTAAGCTTCATTATTTATATAAAAAGAGAAAAAAATACAATATAAGGAAGTTAGAAGTTCTTGTCATTTTTGTTGAAAATTACAAAAATTAGACGTTTGGCTATTAAAGTGAAAGTAGTTTATTTTGGCATGCCTGCAGTTGTTTCATAATAGGTTTTATAATCATACAAATAAGATATGCACAAATACTAAAGTGGAAATAAATAATAAAACTCTATATACTGGGTGTAACAATAAGATACGGCCAAACTTTCAAGA
Source organism: Metallyticus violacea (assembly GCA_030762175.1). Taxonomy (NCBI): domain Eukaryota; kingdom Metazoa; phylum Arthropoda; class Insecta; order Mantodea; family Metallyticidae; genus Metallyticus; species Metallyticus violacea. The sequence continues at coordinate 50,771,227 of CM060834.1, forward strand.
CACATTCTCAGCACGTAGAAGTAGAAAATATGTTATATGGACATTGGTTCGGAAACGGTGTGTTTCGATGTTAGAGCTCATTTTCTACAACTCTTCATAGTACATTAATTATGGGAAGCCAGGAACAGAACGTATCAGCATATCACATAAAACTATTATATGAAATATTCAAAATACCCTCCGCTAGTATTAATACGTGTATGAATATTACCTTAAACACTGACAGTGATACTAAGAACTGGAACTTAACTAGACGTAACCAAGAGGGCATTTTGAACATTTCATGTAAGAAAGAGTTTTGGAACAGTTGTAGAAAACGAGTTCTAACATGGAAATAAAGCGTTTCAGACCCATGTCCACATAATATATTTTCTTTTTTTAAGTGTGAGGAACGTGTCCTGAAAGTTTGGCCATACCTCATTGTTATACCCGGTATTTGCTCTTTACAAATGATGAGTGCAGTAATATGTGAAAAAAAGTCCTATTTACCAGATGTGCCCCATGCGTAGCTACAGCATTTACAGGTGTACCGAGTCTTCAAAGGTTGAAATACTTCTTTCTCCATCGTGAAATGTTTAATTCAATATTTCGATGTTCTATGAGGTTTCCTAACCTCTAAGGGTGTCATTTATAAAATATTGACTAACAACTTGATAGCAGAGGTGGTTCCTCTAGGAAGTTGCTGATTGTTGCTACTCTCAAATATATCAATTTCCTATAACTATTGCTTGATGCATTTCTATCTGTAAAAAGTCTATAGGGATCTTCTAACTTGCTTGATGTTTGTATTTGCAAATCCTATTGTCTATAGGGAACCAATGTTACCAAGTATTTTGACTAGGAGAGGTGTGAGGAAACAGAAGGCAGAGCCTCTTTTCTATTAGCACCATTATGTGCATGCACCGCCTAACACGTCGTCTTTCGTCACTTGTGTTTTAAAAAAAAATTGCTTCAACTTTTATACAGTCTGATTGTTGTTGCGTCACATAGTTAAATAAAATATTTTAAAATAGATAGTGAAACAGGAGATTAATGGTAACAGTTATACATACTAAATATGAGAAAATTGGCGGTATTTCAATATCAAACAATCGTGCATCTGAGGTAACAATACTCTCATGCACACACTCTCCAGCAGCATATCGTTAGTAGTCAGCTGTTACTGAATGGCAGGCCAGTGCAGTTTCGTTTGTATTCGTGTAGTGTTTGCTTAATTTACTGTTGTGTTCATTGAATGTAAAGCAAATGAACTCTATGCAAAGCTTACATTCTTAGCCTTTTCCTTTGAGAGCAATGGAAAAGAAACGTGAAGTTGCAAATCTAGGTAAACCAAATCCAAATATTAATTTGAATGACAATGATCTGAAAACATGGGAAGTATATAATGCTTTCTATAGAGAGGGTTTTTTTCTGCAGATTCCAGACGTTAATAAAAGGGTAATCAACACGTTTCCTGACATGAAAGTCAGAAGAATGGATTGTTTGTTTGTTTGTTTAAATTAGTGTTTTACTTCCATATTATTAAATTCTCTTTCTCTCTGTTGCGTATGTTCAACACTCATGTATGACTGTTACTTCTATAGTGGGAGAGAAATTAGTTTGTGATTGACATTGGGTCTTGTTTATGTCGGCAACTCAACTGGCGAGAATCTCGTCCAATCAGGTAACAAAAACACACTATCTTCAGAGGTAGTATCATCGACTTTGCAACAGTTACGGAGTTAGAAAGTTTAAACTTTCCCAGTAGCAACTCGTTTTCAAGTGCGTGCACTGATCAAATGCAAGTATTTTATTAAGACTGGTGCTTGTGCTTTGTATCATTCATCAAACAAGAGTGATTCTGTAGGCTTTTTTGATCAAAATGCACATTTCCCTAGGCGTAACCGTCGTTTTCATACACGCTACGTGTTTTCGTAAGGGAAGTAAAGCCGTGGGTCCCGTGTCGTATACAAGCCTGAGAGAAGAGGTCTCTGAGCAAAATTTGTCGGCCGTTTCACGCCCTAAATAGAATGGGACGCTGATGACCTGAGATGTTTAAGAGTGTTCTTAAATAAACAAATGAAAAAAAAAAAATACACGCTATTCCCTCGCGCTAATGCATCCAAGTTCAGTTTATGATTTCTGCCGCTAGATGACACTACGTAGGTTCTGTTGTAGTTTAAGTAAATTTTCCACTATTACAATAATGTTGAAATCATGACCGTGGAAAATATTTAAGATAAAATGTTCAATTATGTAAGAACATATGAGTGTTTGGCATATATGTAAAAATATGTACTATACTAAGAATAAATATAGTGTTTTTTTTTATTTGCTTATTTAAGGACGCTCTTTAACATCACAGGTCATCAGCGTCCCATTCTATTCAGGGACGTGAAACGGCCGACAAATTTTGCTCAGAGACCTCTTCTTTCATGCTTGAGGTTCTTTATTGTGCCGTAAGTGTACGACACAGGGCCCACGGCTTTACTTCCCTTCCGAAGGAAGCCATACTTACGATTTTTATGCCCGAAAAAATCCATCCTGGCCGGGTTTGAGCCCGCGACCGTGGGTATAGAAGGCAATTATGGTTACCACTACACCATCAGGACCAGCAATATAGAGTTTAAAATATGTTTTAAATAATAGAAAAGCAGGAAGAAGACGTGATGATGGTGATCTTGGAGTGCAGCCATTAGAGACGAATAGCAAGTGACGGGATGTGGGAACAGGCTACGTGACAGTAGAAACGTTAATCTCTAAGTAATTCCTCCGCTAGTATAGTTATTAAGACTATAGAAGGTAGTAGCAGTTCTGGTCTCAATGAGATGTATGTTTGTTTGTCAATTACTTCAAGCTAACCACAGCTCTAACTACTTTTCCCTAATTTAACAATTGTATTAATATCAGCCAAATTAAACATATCTTTAGTTCTAAAATGCAATCGCCAACCACTGAAAAGGGCTGAAAAAACCTCTCCGCAAATTGTGACTGTAGTTTTTGGTCAGCGAATGTTTTGGGGATAAAAATATTGATCGGGTGGAGTTTACGTTTGTGAAAATTATATTTAAATTCTGATCTGTTGCGGTACCCCTCCTTTGATGATATGAAGAACTTCATGCAAAACAGCACTGATCCTAGCCTCTTCTTATTAATTTGACAATTTTACCAGTAGTGAAATATCCCACAACAAAGGCTGTGTATTCCTCCTTGGCTATGTTAGTATTACTAGGGTAACTATTTGCATGAGTTTCTCTTTCTCTGAAACAAATTATTTCATTCGCAATTCTACATACGGATTCGCATTTTAAAACTTTATAATGACAATAATTGCATTTTTATACCAACCTTAGGCATTTGGAACATGTTTAGGTAAATTGAACATGAGCATTAAGAAATAATAGGTGATTTTATTCTTCACAGGAACCACTCCACTCCATCGGTCGGTTGAAGCTGGTACCGCGGTGAATGAAAGTCAGAAAGTCCGCGGTTCTGATTGTCACGTAAGTAATTACTAAAGCTTAAGCACATAGAAAGTACATTTACTCACCATTATCAAGAAAGGAGATGGCATTTCTGACACTGGCTTATGAAATTAACCAACACTCTCTGTAGTCTCCTCTGAGACATGGAAGAAATCTCTTCATGAAAATTATTTTTCAGTTCATCTAATGTGCGTAGATTTATCTTGTACACGCTTTCCTTTAATCCCCCCCCCCGAGATAAAATCTATTTGGAGGCAGAGGTTATGGAAAACACCATGGTTACTCCCTCCATATACTGTACTAGGGAAGAACAAAATTATAATAACATTCATTCCATGGAAAGAGTTATTGTAGAAATATTTTTGGACAGCTTAAACAACGTTTCTCTATCTTTGGAAACAGAGTTCGTTTGTCACTGAATAAGGTTTCTAAACCACAGTATGTTATACAATTCTACATAACATCGCTAAATATTTAAATGATGAACTTATTCCTTAAGAGGAAGCAATAGACATACATTTTATTATTAGTGAAGATTATAAATGTATTTGAAGAGAAATCAGATGCCTCGTTACGAGTCAAGAACAGCAGAAATGAGTAGACGTTATTGAAGTGTTTGCAGCCTACATTTAGCTATTATAATTGTTAATTTTATTTTCTGATCTACAAGTAATTTTGAAAACAAATTAAAGATGAAAACACAATTATTATTATTATTATTATTATTATTATTATTATTAAAAAGAAGACTGCAAAACAAATATTGCATTCATCACTCATGTAAGTTATCCAAACATTTTTTAAACGCAAACTCACCTGCATTATCAATGTTCTCAACTTCAAGAGAAAAACTCAAAATTTCCAAATCTTGACATTGCTGTAAACGTTATTCTCGTCTGATCTGTATTCTTGTTTGCTTAAGCTGTTCTAGCATAAACAGTTCTGAATTAATCATGTCTATATTATCAGTGGCTACATTCAACCACCCGGGTGGAAGTCAGGTGAGGGTCCTGCCTTACAGTTAGTTAAGGGATGAGGATTTTCTTGTGAAGATGTGCAATAATCCTAATACTACTACCCCGGTTACAGGTTTGAAAACCGGACTTTCATCAGATTGCATAAGTTCAAAAACTTTTTCTTATTCTAACAATTTAATTTTCTTTTTCCCAGTTACTTCCCCCCGCCCCTTTAATTCAGTTTTCATGTTATTCAGCATATTTCTCGGGCAGTAATTTGCTTAACTGTAGTATTCACATATGCATTTTTAATTTCAGCCCAAGCGTTTTCTATGCTGGCCTCAAATTTTGGTGTCACTGATCTGTGTAGAAAATCAGGTATTTATTGAGAATACTTACAAATATTAACCTGTTGCTGCCTACAGCAGATGAACAACCTTCTCCATTTTTTTAAGTAAGGCTTGAAATTTCAGTTTACGTTACCAACCGACGACTTGCTGCAGCCGAACGGTAGCGAAGAAAGTCGACAGGTTACGATTTAGTAGTAGAATTATTTTAGGTAAATAATTTCCACGCTGGATACACAGACTTGTAAACTCAGTTGTTTAGAGCCTGGCGCTACCTATGCGCAGGTCATGTTGTTCAAATCCCCTCTGTTGAACTTTTTTTTCCTTACTTGTATTCTTTTTTCTCTCTTATAATCTTCATAATTTGTCTATACTGTTCCGTATAAAATAAATGTTACTTTTTCATAGGTTAGGCTAGATTAAATTAAAAAAAAAAAAAAAAAAAAAAACAGGTTCGTACTAACACTTTCCTCCAATGGCTTTCTCCGCTGTCGTTCGGGACTTCAAACGTAGAAAGCCACTGGCTGGTAACTTCAACTGTGTAAGCTGTATAAATGCTTGTATATTACTGGTAATCATTTGTTTGTATTGTTATATATGAAATATCACCAATGAATAAAAATTGTAAATAAGTAAAACAATGTTTATTTAGTTGAAACTGAAAACTTTCCAGGTAATATTTACCAGCAAAGTAACCTGTCATTTAATTCAAAATCAGCGATTGCTCTTACTGATCAGTCTAAACTTTTAGAGCCAGTAATAACTTACAAGAATTTACTTGTTTTAATTCAATTGTGCCAGTATTGCTATGGAGCAAAACTTAATTTTTTTATATCAAGAAATTGAAAGTTGATATAAAGGAAGGAATAACGACTACTAATAAGAATGGATAAGGCATTTGCGATGTCTTAGATATTCGATGCGTTATTTAGGATAAATATATTGTTTTAGCTGGAAACTGTAGTCATAGATGAAGAACTTTTTCTTGTCCTTCGCGCAATAAAGAAACTCTATAATTAAAAAAGCTTAGTAACAACGTTTGCCGAAACTTTTATCTTAATAAGGAAGTCTAAAAAATCTAAATCCCTCATGTACTCATTTGGACAGCAGAAGAGTGAACCTGCGACCCAGAATGTCCAATTATAGTCAGACACCTTATTAAGTTTATAATTACATAACCCATTTTACTTTTTGAGCTAAGTCATCAAGACTTTGTGGAATTGTATGCAAGATGTTCACAGCAACGTCTCCAAATACAGAAAAACGCGATGCAATGATAAACAAACAAGCGAATAGGAATGAGACCATCCCAGAAATGATGTCATTAACAGAAAGTGAAAGAAAAAAAAAAAAAAAAAAAAAAAAAAAACAAGCATGGCCTAGAAAAATCGAATAATGTATTCCTACAACAGACTTTAGCGGTGACATAATCATATGAATTTTATTGTGATGATTAATCTTCAGTCCAAACAAGACTTGGCGAGCCAAGAAACAGATCATTCTCGTTTTCAGTTCTTCCTCTGGCTATGACGTAGTGCCTGAGTAACACCTGACGTCACATGTGAAACCTGTGGGCCATAATACTCGCAGCAGGCTGACTGTTTAATTGCGGAAGTCAATTCATACATCCTACTCGAGCAGGGCCGTCCATAATGCCAAAAGTGGCCAGTAAATAAACAGCTCACAACTCTGTCGTTGGCACAAAACATCACAGATGCTCTGTCTTGTAAATGACATATAATATTCGCCTTTAATAAGGAATAAATAATATTGAGGCTCAATTACACAAACGAATTCCATAGTTTCTAAACAAGCTTGGACAGTCTTCGCCTATGTCGTCAGACAACACCTTATGCGTCATAACCTCCACGTCACACTATTCTGGACAATGACGCCGCCACTACTTGATACAGTTTATAGAAAGAAGTGGTAGGTGTTCATGCAGGCACAAAATTACGTCACACATATCTGTTGCTTTGACGTAGTCTTCCGGTAAAAGCGATCGCTTTATTGCTGGGTCTACTACAGTGGCGTTGCCATAAATTTAAGATGTGGGTAGTGTTTCGAACACAATTTGGCAACTTTACCCTTGATATATGTGCAACACAATTAAAAAAATAAAAGTTTTATAAAAGTTTTAACCCAATATACGAGGATAGGTCCATAAGTTTCCGGCATAATCATTTTCTACGTATAATAAAGACAAAATCTATATTTCACTTTTCAATATACTTACCCTTTATTGCAATACACTTCTCACATCTTTGAATTAACATTTCAATCCCCCTTTCCCCAAAATAATCAGAAATCTTGTCTGCAAAATTAACATAAACAGCATACATCACTTCTTTCCTTCACACTTAAATTTCCTTCCTCGAAGGTCCTTCTTGAGTTTTGAGAAGAGGAAATAGTCACTGGGAGCTAGATTTGGGCAGTAGGGTGGATGGTCTATCTCCTTAAAGCCACATTTCTTCACAGCTTATTTTGCAATAAGAGCTGTTTGCACAAGCGCGTTGTCGTGAAGAAGGCGCACACCACCACTCAGCTTTCCTCACCTTTTCTCTTTGATGGGAGCACGTACTCTGTGCAGTAGGCCAGCACAGTATTCGTCATTTACTGTGATGTTCCTCTCCTTGAAGTCAATGAAGAGTATTCCTTCACAGTTCCAAAATATTGTGGCCGTGATCTTCTTGGTTGACTGAGTGACCTTGGCCTTTAGAGACAGTATTTCGCCAGGTTTACGTCCCTCCATTGATTCTCTTTTGGACAAGCGATTATAGTAGAAGACCATAGTTTCATCCCCTGTATGCAGAACTTCTCTCTCGTTGCCACGGCAGAGCTCCAAAATGCCTAACAACAGATAATTCGTTGCTGCTTTTGAACTGAGGAAAGAAGTCTATACACCCATCTTGCACTACCTTATTTCAAGTTTAAATGTTCATGTTCATGAATATTCGAAGGACCGTTGTTTTAGAAAGGTCCAATCTTGCTGCTATTTCTGTAACTTTGAGCCGCCGGTCTTGGATAATTTCTGCTTCCACAAGAGCGACGTTTTCAGGAGTGAGTACCTCCAAGGGCCGACCTGCACGCTCTTCGCCTTCAATGCTTTCTCGATCCATTCGAAAAAATTTGGCCCATTGTTTTACGGTAGAATATGAGGGGGATGCTTCCCATTTACACCGAACAATCGCTGTTTAATTTCATTTGGAGTAAGACCTTTTTGAAGAACTTAATAACAGGTCGATACTCCATTTTGAGCATGTCACAATCTTCTACACACAGCCTTCTTTATGCAACTATATCTGAACAACTGATCACAGCAGAGCGGAGGTTACAAATGAATGAATAGTGTTTAACGCCCGTTTTTGCTACAGAGGCACCACAGGCGATGGACACTGATGATACATGAGATGAAATGATATATTGGGAAAGGATTTTATGGAAGGAATCGTTCCAGGCCTAAGTTTTAGGGTACCTCCCCGGCATTTGCCATTTATGAGGACTGAGGAAAACCTGGAAAAAACCTCAGTCAGGAAGGACGGTCCTGGCGGTATTCGAATTCAGACCTCCCGCTCACGAGTCCGAGACTTAACGACCTCGGCCACCCGTGGCGGTGGGTTACAAATGCAATTATTTACTTAACAGATAAGATATTACTCTAGATAAGCTTTTGTGAAGGCGATGATTCTCATCGGCAAGGCCGGAAACTTATGACCTACCCTCATATATGATACTGAGTTTTCCACGAAAACAGAAACACCCAAGAGAATCGTTCAGTTTGTGAAAGACTTTGTTTAGATAAGAACTTCATTATTTTTTGACTTCCCCGCCCTCCTTCATCGAAAGAAACAGACACAAGCGACGAGGAGCTCTTTCACCACAGTCCACACACTTAAATGATAATTTTTCCGGAAAAAAAAAACCTTCCTTTTAGTAATGAAAACATATAACTTTCATCTGGAGTTCAAGGTTCAATGGGCGCTCTTGTCCTGAATAAAAACAAGATTTAAGAGATTTTTTTTTCAACATAGTCACCGTGTAAATCGATACATTTAGCCCAATGACTTTCTAACATTTTAATACTCAAAGTACAATAAGATTTTTCCAACTGTGAAAAATAAGCATCAGTCCCAGTTTAACATTTATCATTTGATGTGAATTTTCATCCACCCAGCTATTTCTTCAGGTTTGGGAACAAAAAGTAATCGCTTGGAGCTAAATCCGGCGAAAGTAGCGGATGTGGAAGCAATGTGTGGACGTTTAGCCTGAATAGCATCCTTTAGTTGGTTCAGTAGTGAAGCGTAATATTTCCTGGTGATGATTCTGCCCTTCTGGAGGTAGTCTATGAGCCCCACACCACGAGAATTCCAGAACGCTTTACCATGACTTGTCCTTCATATGGAATCGTTTTTGCTTTCTTTGGTGCACTTTCACCTATTACCACCCACTGTTTAAACTGCTCTTTCGTCTCTGGCGTGTAGTGATGAAGTGATATAATGCCATGAAACGTTGGAGAAACTTACTGGAATTGCGTTTAAACAAGTCTAACACTCTTGAGAAATATTCATTCGAATGCTTTTTTTGATCCATTTTTAACAACATCCTGAGCGCTCATCAATTTGAATGGATATACGACAACGCTTAAATTCAGCAGCACACATTTAACCGTCGAAAACAAAGGAAAATAATTCTTTAATGTAGAATCGAAGTCTTTTTTTTTTTTTTTTTTTTTTTTTTTTTTTTGTATTTCCTTTGGTTTAAACCCTTCAAAACGAAGCACTTGGTCACAACTCATATTTAATTTTTATCCTTTTTGTAGAAAATATTAACACTGGTTTGTTTACACTGTCGTCACAAGCAAGTGATACACTTATGCGTCTGAAACTTTACAGTGCGTTAACTAAATAAAACACTGCGCTTTCCTCTCCAAGTCACACAGTCTATGCCATCTGATCTTACAAACCATCTCACCTCCTTATCTAGCTTCAGTTGTGGTTAGCCTTTACGATTACTCCTGACTGTCCCACAGCAAGACAGTCTTCTCTGTTTTAATTTCTCTGCCAATGAAATAGTTATCAAACAATATGTTGTAGCTCTCTCAAGCACTACTCTCTGCCCGAAATTAGTTCCAACCTTATCATATTCCCTTCGAGTATAAATCTGAAAATCACAAACTTAACCTAACTTATTCTACATTAATGTTTTCAATCTATTATCAGCTGTTGACAAAGAGATTGGACTGAAACACTAAATGTTCAACAAATATATAAGAAAGAGTGCCTGTAAAAATTCATGTGGATTCATATCTCTACCTTCATCTTTCAACTTCCTCTTCACACCAGTATATTCAGTTTAATCTGGAAACTTTATAGAAACTCTATTGCTTTTATCCCAGTTAACCGTTGAAAGAGAGGATAATGATACATCACCATCGCTGCTAAGAAAATCATCATTATCACTATTATTCTTGGAATAACAATTTGCTGCTCTTCGGTCTCGCTGTCTTCTGCAAGCATCACCTCCACATTAGGATCATCATCTTGCCAGTTTGATTCTGGATCAGCTTCGTTCCAAATGTTTGGACTTTCTCCATCAGTGAATTATTTTCCTTGCCAATATGTTCTGAAAAAATAGGTATAGGTTGGGATCCAACACACATGATGTGCAGTGAGTTCATTTGATTGACACGATTTAGTTCGACCGCATAAGAGGCGCTTCTTATGTACAATTTGGATTTTCAGAACACTTATTGCGAGAGCTGTGAGTGCTCACACGACCATTTTGGTGCAACCATGCCTCATCTGAAAAGAACACAAGCTATGGGTCAATTAACTTTTCAGTCACTGGTGAAAGAAACAACTCACAATGACGCACACTACGAGATCAATTTGTTGTAGACACTGGATACGTTTACACTTGTAAGGTTTGAGTTTTAACAATTTTGTTGTTGTATATGCAGAAGACAGAGACCCCAGCTTGTCGTGTTAATTTCGGTAGTTATTTTGTTCGCAAACGTTCAAGATTTGCGCCAATTTCGTCTGATGTCTTCCGTTAAAACTGTGCGGTTTCACGAATGTTTGTTTTGCACTGAACCAGTAGCATCAAGTTTATTCTCAAAATCGTGAACTGCAGTTCTGGAAGACGGCAATTGCACAAGGAACGTCCGAATAAATTCTTCATGAATGGGACGCTGATTCGTATTTATAATAAATAACATTTACATACATACAAAAAGAAGTGCTCTAAAGTTCTCGCGAACGATAGACAGCGACTCATTTCTCAGTTGTAAGTTTTACACGCGGCAAGATACCCGCAGTTCACAGGACTCACTCACATGTAAGTTTCATACGCGACAACTAAATTTATATTCAACGTAGCCAAGTCTATCGTAAGCAAAACACCAGAGGACGCGAAAGAATTTAGATATAATAAAATACCAATATAAATTACTTCGCATAACGTGCTTATTTACACTATGGAAACATCCTCCCAATCCCGTTAAGTACGATTCACAAAATAACAGAACATACCTGAGAAATTGTTGTCACTGATGCTTGGGCAACAAACCCGAAGCAACCAATAATCAATCTTCTTCAACCTTGTGAGGCCATTCAACTCAACACATAGCTTCAAGATTGGTGGGTGCTCAACCTGGGGCACGTAACCGGAGACAACTAACTCACTTCGAAATTTGGCGACCAACGTGTTTGCCATACCAAACTACTTCATGTGAAGGCAGTAGCAGAATTCTCTGGAGAAAAGCCCTATTCAGAACTTGTCTCATTTGCTCTCTCGGCCCTAACTTTGCCTCATTCAGGCAGGTTAATGTCGTTAAAAACAAGCTCAGACAGGTTGAAAACCAAAACCTTATCATCTGTTTTGAGCGTTAAGCTTGGACATTGGCGTCCCATAGATAGTTCTTGGAATTGCTGGAACAAGTGTAGCCAGACACTCCAAGTGCTCCTGGAAATGTGCAATGAGAAATAACACACAGTTCAAGGGATAGTATATATACATTTGCGATTGCAAATCTGTGACTTTTTCTTAGTGTTTTATTCTTTTCTGCTTTTCTAATTATTGTTAATTTAGCTACATTGTTAACAGCGTTATATTATTTTTCATTTATATTATATATAATAAAAATGAAAAATAAAATAACACAATGAAATGCAACTAAAATAACAATAACTAGATAAGAATAAAAAGGATAAAAAAAACTAGGAAAGTAGTGCAGTAACGATAAATGTATCACTTATGCTGTATCCAAATTTAGATATTCGTCCCTTTATAGAAGAATATGAGTATTTAAACATTCCTCTAATTTTCCTTGAGACTATTGCACCTCGTAAAAGGACAATTTAAAAGTTAGTCATTATTTAGCCTTCTGACCATTCTAACAATCATGATTAGTACTTTTCGTCACCAAGTGTTGGCGACCCTGAATGTGGTCTATGCTAAATCAAATTTAATTCCCGCTCTTAGCTATGGAATCGCTGACAGCTAAGTGCTTCAAAGTGACAGTGAAGCAATGTATGTATGAGAGAAATTAATCGTGATATTTGCAGTGTCATGAAGTTTCTAGTGGATTACAACATTACTAAGGGCCCTACTGAGAGTGCTAAGTGTAATCAGGACTGCAAGTTAAGTATTAGCAGGCTAAATATAATATACACGTGCCGTAAATCAAAACACGTGCATACAACATTAGTGTTCTGTAATTATACTGCCTACACCAAAAAAGACACCTTTTATGAGGGAAGTTCATTACTATTTAAAAAAAATTAATGTTTTGGGGATGTTATCTATGCAAATTGTTTATTGACTTGTACCTTTTGTCGAGAAGTATGTATTTACTCGGGTCTACGAGGCACAGATATGTAAGAATAATAGAAATGGACGAGGTCACATTTGAAAAAATACTTATATATATGACGTAAAGTGTTCTTTACCCATGCTGCACAGATTTATCCAAGCTTTAAGTTAAATAATTATATTACTTTTAATCCCTGCTTGTAAGTTAACTTAAGCTAACACCTAATCTAACATTAGTAGCCATGACTGCAAGTTAAGTGCGATTAGAGGAAATTACTATGTACATGATGCAAAACCAGACACGTAGAAGGCACAAGAGTGCCAATAATTGCACCACCTCTGCCAGAAAGAGCACCTTTCTTTGCAGGAAGTAAACTCTCTCTTCAACTGCTGTTTGAAATTATTTTCTCTGGTGCTATATTCCCACATCATTACATGCGACATTAAATATTGAATTGAACACTACTTCCCACACTTTCGTCGATTGGTCAAGCTTTTCTCAAGAAATGTCAAATAACAGGATTTAGCAAAATTGACCGATGACAGATAGGTCCAGGATTAATACATAGTAAAAATATAGAAGGACAAATTTCCAAGTGGATGTACAATCATGCTCATGCAGTTGGTGGACAGTGAGTTTTCAAAAGAATTTAAAGAGGAACCCTGAAACAAATTTTTTCTGGTGCCAGTGGAAACAAGAGACAAAGAATCTTTATTAGTTGTAGTTCAGGAGTGGGTGTAACTTGGAACTACTCTTATTTCAGATTGTTGGAAGACTTTCTACAAGTAAAAGTAAATCATAATATAGAATTTTTTGTACTGAGAGAAGTGGGGCAGTGTATGAACAAAACCAACAAAAGCTTGGGGCTAGTGCTGTAAATGTGCATCCACAAAATATTGAATCCATTCAACGAAAAACAGTACAATCTCTGTACCCAAATTAATAAGGATAAAGGCACATTTTTTAGAATACCTCTGCGAGTTCATCTTTTAAGCATCATTTCATACATAAGGAATGACCGCATCAATTTCTTATGATACAGAGATTTATCCCCACCTTTGGAGTAGTTAACATAGCTTTTAATATTAGCAGATAAATTATTGTGATTGCAGCAAAACTGCTATAACTACAGAAACACCAGCTGGGAGGCATGTGTAGTGCCACCTGGTGGCACAAATCATAAGCTTGATTTTGATGTGTTCATGTAAAGGAGTAGCATGTAGGAATATGTAATTTTTTACCAAAAAATAAAGTTATGAATTAGTGAGTACATAAAACCTAAAAATTGTTAGTTTAAAAGCAGCGTTAATTTGTTTTCTAATGAGGCTGAGAACAAATACTTATAGTAAACCATGTTCCTCTCATTCCTGATGAAAATGTAAAAAAAAGTTAACATTTTTGCATAGTGCAATGCCTACTGTAGAATTAGTGGTGTCTTCTGCAAGTTGGCAGCCTCACTACATTCTTCTATATTTTAGCCAGTTGATATTTTCAACACATCTCGAGCTATAACATATGATTATTCTTAAAATGTAGCATTTACATTAGGTTTAAGTTTCACAAAAATCCTTGTTAAACAAGTATGTTCTAATATTAGATTAAAACAATTATTAAAACTAATGTACAATTCAGGTTTTTTTCATGCTAAAATTCTCTTCCCAACCTTTTCCATATTTGTAGTGAAAGTTGGCAGGAATCTAAGGCAGGTGAGAGAGAGGACTGGGGAGGAAGTTAATACCTAGTGGCTCCAAGACCAAGAGATATTTAGCAGCATACGAATATATATGAAATAGCATGATTATTTAGCACTGTGAGTAATGTATGTTGCTGCTTATTATAAAATTCCTTTTTTGATGTGCTTTTAAGTTTGTGTAATTTCCATTTTTGGGACCATTAGATGAAAAGCATTGGACTCCTAAATATTTATGAGAAAAGTTCAGGTCACCTTTCTCGTTCACATTCTCTTGTGTCAATGTGCAAAACATCCTTTGATTACTTTAAAAATGCTATCACTAACCCCATAGACTTTGGAAATGGAAATCATCTGACTTTACACTCAAGGGGGACTTAATCTGTTTTATCATACATAGCAGCAAATACTGTCATATGTTTTTCTTACCTGCACCCCCATCTCAAATGAACTACAAGTGCAGAATGTTTTTTCTTTTGTGCATTTATTTCTAATATAATGGCAGCAAGCCTTAACAGCAATTGTGCTGCAATAAAATTCTTGTTCATCAAGTGATGAAACTAGAAAATTATGCTTTTCCAAAACTGGACCAAGAGGAATAAAATATTTTGAGCTTACAGTGGGTAGCACAAAGATGATGAATTTGCACCTGACAGTAAGTATGTGAAATATGAATCTTGTTCTCGACACTATAACAGGTGGAGCTATACCAAAAATGTGTGTTGCAATAAAGGAAATCTGTAAGAGAAGGGTCTTTTTTTTCTCTCTGAAAGTTAATTGGCCACAGCAACCAGAGCTCAAATAATGTCAGAATAGAATAGACTAAGACTACTATAACCCCACATGTCTATCTTCTTGTTCTGAGTGAAAAATTCAACTAGATTTTGAGTGTTCATACATTTTTCTGTTAATTTTCCCACTGAAATTGAAGAGAAAAACCTTCTAGTTACAAATTGACCTGCACCATTGTTGATATTTGAAGCTGCAGCATCAACACTATCACATTATTAGATGTCTGATACCTTCTACAGCTCCTTTGTGCATTTTTATTGCAGCATTTGCTTGAGCCAGCAGCTTTCAGTACTGCCTGCAGCCTCAGCCCTAATTGTGACTTAAAGGCAGCAGCTTCTTCAATAAGATTGTTGGTGAATAGATTCTCATCCTCTGTTGCATTGCTGACATCTGGAGCCACAGCTTTTCTTTTTGTTCTTTCTGCTGCTTTGTATACTGAGGACTGTTTGTAACTAACAGGCCTGACATTGGCATCTCTCACAAGCGGGAACTGGAAGTGAAAACAGTGAAACTAGTACCATATGTACATTACCCATTCAGTTAACAAAATATTGTAAAGTTAAACTTAAGTGTGAGAAATTATGCCTATAAAAACAATTATTATTTATTCAAAGCTCTAGCTACCCCGTGTAGCTATAGAAAACACGCAATGACACCTGCCTCAATGATGCTATCACTAAATAGAGTATCCATAAATTGCCCTTACTTTCTAATTTAACCTCATATAAAATTGCTCAGGTTTTCAGCATGTATGCTGTATTGAAGATCATCACTCTAATACTGCTCCATTTTCAGTAAAACACTTGCCAACCATTGTGGAAATACTTAAATGTTTGTGTCATCATGGTAATCAGCAGATTTTTCTGATTTAAAGAACAGACTACCTTGCACAAAACCATTATCGTCCTATGTTGATTATAATCAATCTTTTTCCCTTTCCATTGGGATTTTAGTCCAATACATAAATTCTCTTAAAATAAACCTATCTCTTACCTTTCACACATGTGTTGTACCATACTTCATTTGTCCTATGTATTTAATTTGTCAGGTATCATTAAAGTAATACATTTTACAATTTGCATTCCCATACTGTGCAATCACCCTTACTGCCCCCACCATAATACTATATTGCATCGCTCTCTCTAATTACTAGGGAAGTTTACAATGCTCTTTTTCTAGGTATCTGACCTTTACAGAACTGTGGTAAATCACGAAAGCTATTATCAGCCCTATAAAGATGTAAAAATTAGCTAAGATCTAAGTGAAGATATTTATTCTAATGCTGTATATTTACTTTTAATGGTAGTACTACATGATAAATCTATTCCATTAGTGTTTGTCAGGAGCACTTCATTGGATGGCAATATACATTTTGAAATTCTTAACTTTTAGGACTTAAAGTTGTCAATCACTTGGAGAAATTCCTTTCTACATCACATGACATAATACGTGCACTTTTTCAAAAAATTTGGAACTTAAGGGCCTCTATTTGGAAAGTTTTATTAAACCATCATGTCACACAGATTTTCAAAAACTCATTTCCATGGGTTTCACTGCTTGATATAGATGAATTGCTGTCTGGTTTCTCAAACACAACTATTTGCTTTTACAATCAACTTTATATTTATAAATTTTTGTTTGGTGATATTGCATTGTTGTTGCACTATAAACAGCCTCTCCACTGATATTTTCACTTCACATAATTTACAAAATAAAATTTCACCATCACTGCTAAAACTCTTTGACATAACCATGTAATCTTGCACTCTCAGAGCACATTAACTTTTAGACATCATGAATTGGTAATTGAAGAAAGTTCTGCAGATGTATTAGAAGGAATTGTTCACCTTCAATGTGGTCATCTGTCATTTAATATTCTTTTTGACACCTTATTAAAATAAAATTTACAATTACAAGGGATTACAAATACCTGTAATCGCATTTATTTCAAGGCACAAGTGCAGACAATATACAATAATTCACTTCCTCTTCTAATAAACATGCTAGGTCGCATGGTAGCTAGTTGATGTTTATAACCATCTTCAACATTAAGTTAAACATTGCTTTTGCTGAGAATCAGAAGAGCACTCACAAACACAAACACACAAAATTTATTCACATAATACGGCACAACTCTCAACAAGCAAACTAAAAACATTTTTCTTAATTCTCCCTTCTTATTTGCATATTCAACATTCCACTCCACGACTTTGCTCTATTATGATAGAATAATGTAGGATCATTTCTTCTGTGGCTATTAGATTTAAACCTCAATAAAACATGCCACACAAATTCCATTAATGTCTATTTTTCTTATCTAATCCTGCTCTCCCACTGTTCAAAAGCTGCCAAATTTGCTTCCGCACCAAGTATAGTAATTTTTCTGGCATTTATATACAGAATGGAAGAAAACATTTCTTGTAGGATACTTTGTTCTTTGTTTAGTGCATTGTCACAGAATGGTACAGTCATTGAAAGTTTGGACAGTAAATGTGAATTTTGTCAAGATTTTTTTTTTTTGTATATATAAATTGAAAATAATACAGAGAATATAGAGCACTGTCCTGTGTGTAAAATAATTAGCACTGTTAATGCATATGTAAAGAAAATAACATATTCGAAGAATTTAATAATTATTTATTGAAATTTATAATTAAATATCACAAAAAACAAATAAAATGTTCTTAATGAATACAGAATGTTGTATTGGGAAATGTCCTGATTAGAACAGTGTAATAAGTATTACTTTTTTCTGAAAAAGATTTAACCTAGTTGTAAAGTTGAGCAAAAGCTGGAATTATTTCCTGTTGTGTTGACTACTTGGATTGAGATATTTGCTTCATCACAATGTGAATTTCAATTTCCAGATTTAGCTAATCCTTAATATTTAAAATAAATAAATTCCTTGCATTTAACATATGTGTATATTATAAAAACCAGATATGCCAAAAATAATTTTTATAATTGACATTTTTGTATATATTTTTATTATTTTTATTTTAATAATTGTTTACAAAAATTAATGCATATGTTTTTCATGTGTAAAAATTTATGCTGAATAATAATTTCACCTCTTACAATTATTTCAGCAGCTTTACACTTGCATGTGTGGTTTTTGTGAAACATGGTGTTTAAAATTATTAAAATATACAGCAGCCTTATGAGAGATTGGAAATATAAAACACCAAAACTGTAGGTGTAATGATGGTAATGCAGGCAGAATGATGTGGTAGAAAAAATTCTTATTTGAACAGTTAAGTGTACAATTTTAGTAAAAATATTATATTTGCCCTCATTTGCCTGTGAAACTGAATTTCAATTTCCAGCTCTGGTTAATCCATGGTGTGTGAAGTTATCATTGAAAGGTACAACAGCTTACTGTAGATTTGAAATATCATTGATGTCATTTTCACTTTGATGCAGAAGACAACAAATCTAAAAAACTACCTTTATATGAGGGGCTGCAGTGTTACCAGAGTGTGGAAGGGTGACTGGTGGCAAAGTCACACTTGTAAATACCTCATATACTCTATGACAACACTGTGATATGGCAAGGAAGCACTGCCATTAAATAAGTGCTGCCAATATTATAATTCACATTAATAGAAGTCCTTTGACTTGCATGTTGATGTAAAAATTAGGTGCAAATATTTTCAATCTAATTTGCCGATGATTGTAATAATCATAGTGCTTAAATGAAAGAAAGTGCAGGATATGTAACAAATAAATACATAAATAATTTGGATGATTTGCATATAACTTTAAATCATTTAGTGTGTACAAAATTAATTTTAATGAGCAATGGTACTGAATCTCTAAATTAAAAATTTTGTACTGGTAATCTTCAATCTTCTAGAATTTTCTACACATTGTTATCTTTTATAACATCACAAAGTGAGCAAAACTCTTTTTGTTAGCAAACTATCATATATTATAGCACTGAAATTTAAGTATATGTATAGAAAATTCTAGAACTGGTTTAACATAGAGTACATATTCAAAGGAAACTTTCAACGGATGTTGCAAATCATCTTTTGTTTTCCACACTGAAAATAAGTGACTGGATATTGTTATTTTTTTGTAGTGCAATTTATGCAGAACTATTAAAATGTTTAATAACATAAGAAAGAAGTATTATGTGCAAAAATAAAAAAAATATACTTCTGTTTTAAATTATTGTGCAATTAGCTCTTAAAAATGGATGAATTTTATATAGAGACATGGTATGTCATAGTGTTAAGCTAAATTCTGAACATTATCAACTATCATATTATATATGTATATTTACCATAAATATTTCTACATAGTTTGTATCAATATTTATTATACTGCTAGGCATTATTAAAATGTTTTTCACATGATAGAGAAGTTGTTATAACATATTAAATACCTGGATTATATGAATTGTCTTCAGACATTTTTTTTTTTTGTCCAGACAGAAAAGAAAATCAGAACACATGTAAAAATCATTTCAAAGATTTATTTATAAAAGGGTACTATATCTGAGCCAGCACTATTTGTGAGCATGTACTTTTAAGGATAAAAGTCTTGTTTGGGCTTCAACCAACAAATTCCAGATTAGGCTTTCATACTTAATAGTGTAGGAGGAAGAAAGAAAGGTTTATTTCCAAGAACATATGGGCATAGTTAAGCTAAATCACTACATAACAGAATGTACAGTGAAATGCTACAATAAGTATAACAAACCAAACTGTCCTGTGAACCAAATTTTTAGTTATGCCAGGATGTGACATAAATGAGTGCGAGAAAAATGTAATATGTACTGTCTATTTTGTAAAGGAAAAACAATTGCTTTATTACAAAGGAACATAGATTGTTTATATGTCCATTGTGCATAATGTACAGAGACTGTTGTCCTTTTTATATTTCAATTAATGCATATTTCAAGTGATTTAATTTATCTGCCACAAACATTAGAGTGAAAACTGTTCCAGACAGAAATGATTTAATCCCATTTCCCCCCCATTCTGAACAGGTTTCCATATTATTCAGGTGTTATATTAAAATGAAGCATATTTACAGTAGGCATGCCAAAGTATGTCACTGAGTGACATTCCCCATCATCCTCCATTCCAATGAGTTTGGTAGTGAGCACTGGTCGCTCTTTTACCACTGCCCCATGGCCCATGGAAGAGCTACCCTGCAAACTATATGGAGTGGGAAGTATGTTTCCCTTAAGCAGAACGTATTATTTACATTATCATAAAAACAAAAGACAATGAAGCATTCTTTTGACATCTTCCATCTATGCATTAATTCCTGCAAAGAGATCAATTTTTTAGGAAGTACCCTATAAGGGAATCTTATGGTTTCCATTGTAAACATTGTGGGCTTAAATTTCTCTAAATTTTTCCTGGTGCTTGGAAACTTGAGATTTGTTAACATCATTTCTTTGCATATACAATATATGATAATTTTGTGCCAGTTTCTGAAGATTTCTTATCTATTAGGACGTTGAATTTCTGTTTTTTCCTTTTTCTTCCTTTCTTCCTTCCTTCCCTCCTTCCCTACCCCCTCCCTCCCTTCCCTTCCCTTCCCTTCCCTTCCTTTCCTTTTTTTTTTTGACTAGTTCCGGAGTTTTAGCCACAAGAAATAGACATATTCTATGTACAGACATGAACAAAGCATTCCTGTGGCTGTTTCTTTATTTAAAGACATTGCCACATTTTATTTGATGTTTTGGTGACAAATATTCCGTGCTCTGCTTAAGATGCATTATTGGTGTGATGTATGAAAGGGGTTTCACAGGTAGTTGATTGGGGAAGTAAAACTTGAAAACACCTGCTACATCTCGCTAAGTTGACAAGGAGTTTTAGTTTGATGTGCATGACTAGCCACAGATGTCTTCAAGACAACTTTGTAAGGAACTGCCTTCCTCCTTTCATTCAACATTCACCTGCATACTCAAAATGTGTTGGTAACATGGGAGGGAAAGTCTGGTAAATGTTAAATCTCATGGTGTTCTGAGCGAGGGAGAAGTAGCTCCAACAATAAGTACATACAAATTGCTTAATGATTATTAAATTCTAATTTTTATTAGTGAGCCAAGCAACTGTCAATCATATTTTTGAGCTAGAAATACAATATTTTCAACCTGGGAAATATAATTATGCCCATTTCATCTTTGGGCACTACCTATCCCCAAGCACTATTGCTAAGAACTCCATGACGAGTTGTGAGATCTTACATCTTTGCCAAATAAGTCTTTACTGATGAAGTGCAAGATTCGTAATATTCAGCACCTGAAAGAGTTAACAGTGAGCACATAAGAGCCTCCAGAATATCAGAACATAATGTCCGAGCCTACCTGGACATCCAAACCACCTTATATCTTAAATTACTTTAACACATGCCCTTAAAATTCATGATTGTAACATAAATTTAGTTTCTTCTTATCAAAAATCATACATTCAAAGAGTCATTCTCTTATTTCATTGGTTGATAATTTGGAAATTTATATTACTACTCAACATCCTGCAAGGTTTTTATTCATTTTCCACTCTTGATTTAATTATAGTTGCATACTTTTTTATCTTGTGGCCATGATAAAATCTTATATATTTATAGGAATTTCCAAATGCTCTGAGAATAATGTAATGGTGATTTGCTCTCTTACTCTTTTACAAAAAACAAATTTACAAAGCATATGTTATGGTCTGTTTTGTTATACTCCTTTTATGTTTTCGGTGTACTAATGATTTGCTTGTGCAGATTCTTTATTCTTTTACAATCTTCCAAATATAATACATGCAGGTACACAAATCCTTGCATCTGCATTTCCACTATGTCTCTCTTAATGGCTGGCTGGCTCTTTGTCCTACTTTTACCTTCATTTTAATCTCTTTGTCCCTACTGTCTGTAGGTACAAAGTCAGATTTGAATTAGTAAATAATGAATGACATGAAATTATTACAGTTATACATACATTACATTATTTAATATATATATATATATATATATATATACATACACATTTATATCTGGTGGTTGGCCAGACACATAAATGCCCTTTTCAAACTATCGACTGAAAACCTAACATACCCATGCAGATTGTTCCAAAGAAACCAAATTTTTAAAATAGTAACTTATACATTGTTGTTTCCTTAAAACTGCTTGATGTTTTAAAATATAGTATACTGTTTTTATTTTAAGCATTGACAGACTATTTCCTTTTTGTAGGAATTTTTTCCAAAATGGACAGGATCCCAAGATATTCAGGTTCCAATATGGGCAGTTGTCATTATTCATGTTTTGACATTATATATTTCTTTCAGTGTTTTGACAGAACATGTTTAGGGGAATATCTGACAACCAGAGAGAATTTGTTTTGGTTAATTTTCACCCTACCATAACGGGGATAATGCTAATGTCAGTAATAGTAAATTGGATATATAGGTGAAAAACTAAAATTTTTGCCCTTTTCTCTCGAGTCTTGGCCATATTTTAATGGCGAATGATATACTAATAATAGAGCATAAAGTCATTTAGATCAAAGGCATCATGCAGGTTGTAGGTAAAGCTCTAATGCACTTTTTGTTTGAATATTTATACTACTTAATTATACATCCTGTATGTTTAAATCTAACAATTGCATCTAGTATCTTAATGCTATATAAAATCTTTACTTAGCAGTCCCTTTTTGCCCCTTCAAAGGTTTACCTTGTTTCATGAGTACAACTTAGCACAGTGGTTCTGGTGATAATGCTTGGAACACAAAATTGGAAAGTCTCAGGTTCAAATCCCATGGGGCGGCCATCCTGACCTTAAGGATATCACAATAATCAGTGAGGCATCAGCAGCACTTGAATGAATTTGAGAGGCAGATCTTTTGCTTTATGTTTTAATGACTGACTTCAGGAAAATATTTATTGCATGAGTAGGTTATATGTTAGCCAACCAATGTACCCCAGAAGCTCTGCATTTGTCCCAAGACAGTGTGCTGAAGTTTACTCCCTGGCTCTCTTTCACTCATGTCACTAGCCACCAACATAACAGACCCTAGCAATGTGACC
Organism: Metallyticus violacea; assembly: GCA_030762175.1. Taxonomy (NCBI): domain Eukaryota; kingdom Metazoa; phylum Arthropoda; class Insecta; order Mantodea; family Metallyticidae; genus Metallyticus; species Metallyticus violacea. Next base: position 50,794,322 of record CM060834.1, read on the forward strand.
CTATAACCTACAAGGATGTTGTAAAATTTCTAGAAGTCAGAGTTTCATTATATCAAGTCTATTCCTTATTAATTGTATTTATAAATAACCTATAATGTTAAATGTCTACAATTACTTCATTGTTGAAGTAACTACAGAAATCTATTTGTCATAATCCTTATTACCTTATTATTTTACTTCAGTACATTGGAAACTTATCTTTGAAGTCAAAGAGTAAAAACATCCTTTCTAAAGGATGAAAGGCTGCAAACCAGCATTGCAAAGTTCCTATTTTAATATTAATAAATATCAATAATGTTTGCATATATTGAACAATATTTACATGTATACATTATATACAAGTGAAAGCATATGCTAAGTTTATTAAAAAAAAATATATTTCTAATATATTGCATGACAAAAAATATAGTTAAGATGGGCTTTATATGTTGAAATATGACATGTCAGCAACATTTAAAAATTACTAAAATGTGTTTCAATTCTATTTGATCTTGCTGTTTATGCATCAGATAATATTTTCTTGTATAAGAGTTAATATTGCTTGAATAATTTATTATTATCTAAGCAGTTTTTGCGCCAGTTTACTTATGATATACTGAAACTGTAATATTTTCTTGTATAAGAGTTAATATTGCTTGAATAATTTATTAATAGCTGAGCCGTTTTTGAGCCAGTTTACTTATGATATACTGAAACTTTAGATTAGTTGTAGAGGTTTAAAGTGATTGTATCTTATTAACATTTTGTTTAAAAATAATAATTTGAAACCTACTGAAAAATGTTTACTTAAGAAAAAGACAAAGCAATGTGAAAATAAAGGAAGCAAATAAATTTTTAAAATTATTACAATTATATGTTTTCTTAAAAAAAACCCTGAACAATTTTTGTTGCTGCTATGATAATCATATGTGTTGCACTAAATACAGTATGAAATTCCACATAAATACAAACAGAGGAAGTTAACATGAATCACTGTTATAGATACTGTATGTGATAAGAATCCTATAAAAAAGTTGGACTATTATCTTATACTAACATGCCACGTACAGAGGGCAGTCTGTAGCATACATTACCAGAGATGTGTTTGTTTCATTACCAGTACTGAGCTTCACACCCATTCGCTTTATTAGTTGGTGGCAAGAATTTAACTAGAAGAATGAATTGCTCTTTTATCATTTACTTAAATACTGAAGCAGTATAAGTTACTATTACCTGAAAATGCCAACAACCAGGGAGTTATCAAACATTGTGATAAGAACAGCAGTTACTTTATATTATATGTTATCACTATCCATCATTCTCAACATTTTAGGAATCAGGAACAAACTTATTTAAAGTTAACAGTGCATGCACTGGTAGAGGCCTTTGATGAGGTCATTTTTTTATACTTATGTTACCTACTGGTGATGGCATACAATGTAAATGTTTTTCTGTATAATGACCTGTGAAGATTAACTTGGTATTTACAAAAATAATGCACTATAAATGTAATACTAAGAAAAAAATGAGGCAAATAAAGAAACTTTTTAAGTAAATGCCCTCAGTTGAGAAGAATGTTTATGTTAAAATGTGTCTCTACCTGGTGAAGAAGAAAGAAAAACCAAATTGCAGTGGGCTATATGTGTCCAAAGATGAAATTTTTCAAGCAATTTAATTTTTTGTTTTGAAGTGTAAAAAAAAAGTGAAAACTTCCTACGTTCATTATCACTTTTTTTATACAAGAGGCTTTTAAAACACATTTGAGAAATAAATATGTTGTAAAGAAGTTCTAGTTACATTTTAAAATGTCTGTTATTAGAAATTTTCTTTATTGCCTGTCTTTCTTTCTTTTTGCATCTTTCCCTGTGCTGAAGTTGGCCACTATGCCACTGAGATGTTCAAATAGGAGGCAGTGCATCTTGTACTGATGCATGACCAGATTCGAGGCTCTTGTTCCTACAGCTTGCTCATCTGGCGGTGCAGAGCAGCAGGGACTCCAGGCTCCTTGAAGTTCCAGACATCAAAATTCGAACACCAGTCTCTTGTACATCGTCTATCGTGACAGAAGACTCTATGCAAGTAGTTTTGTATTACTTAGTTTAATTCCTATTAATATATATTCTCCTTCTATTCCTCTTCAGAATATATAGAGTAGGGATAGTTTGGGTATTTCATGATATAAATTATGAATGTGCATGTCACGAAATTGATTCTGTATTCTACCTGTATTCTCCTACAGAGGTTCTGAATAAATAAATGGAGGGCATAATTGAATACAAACTGAAAACATTTATTGCTACTCTTTAATTAATTAAACAGCTCTTAGGTATGTGTGTCAGTGAAACACTAATAATAATTATTACCAAATGTAAGCATTTCATGATATTTACTATTGACTCTAAATTTTAATCACTGGGTTGGAAATATTATTATTATTATTATTATTATTATTATTATTATTATTATTATTATTATTATTATTATTATTATTGATTATGTTAGTCTGTTCTTATTTGGTAAAATGGTGTCAAGAAAATGAATAATGAAAATTAACAGTTCCAGGTGAAATTTGTGTAATTAAATTTGCTCTTGTATAATGATTATAGGCATTTTGCATAACGCCACCATATCTCTTTATGATATTCTTCTCTTTCCCCTATTTGATTATCGAGTAATGTAATAATGTGGTAAAACTGCTATAAAGTAGAGAAAGCACAATATATACTTTTCAGAGATTGTCATTTATGGTAACTATAAAACTAAGTTAACACTTGCCAACTCCTTAACCTAATTTTTTATATCAGAAACATTATATTAAAAATTTTTGTAATAATTACTGTGCTAAACCTTTAGTTGGAATTTAGGAGAAAAAGAAATAATAGTAATGCCTTAAAGTGCCTTACCATCATTCAGAAAACACCAATAAACATTCAAAATTTAAAACTAGAAAAATACAATATTTTTCACCTTAATTAATGTGAAGTACCTAATAATTATCTTTTGTTTCAATATCTTATGCAGGAATTTCACATATATCTTTTTTTTTTTGAAAAGAAAAAGTGCATTATCATTACGGTTAAAGTTTTAATGAAAGAATCCATAACTTCCAAATTTACAGTCCTGGTTGTCTAGTGGTAATCATACTTATATTGCCACAGGTGGCCAAGGTTATTAAGGCACAGACTTGCCAATGGGAGGTTTGGTGTTTGATTCACACCAGGATAGTTCTCCCTGACTGAGGTTTTTGCAGATTTTCCCCAGTCCTCATAAATGTCAAATGCTGGGGAGATACCCTAAACTTAAGCCTGGAACGCTTCATTTAAAAAAATCCTTCCCAGTTTATCATTTCATAATTTATTTATGATCAGTGCCCATCGCCTGTGATGCCTCGGTAGTTGAAATGGGTTTTAAACAATAATATATATAAATAAAAAATAGACCTTGTAGATCCAAGACTGTGGATTCAACCCTCCCTTGGTCAATCAATTTTTTCAGGCGTAAAATCTCAAGTATGGCTTTCTTCGGAAAGGAAGTAAAACTCTGGATCTGGTGTTGTAAATGTAAATTTATGGTACGTAAAGAACCTCAAGCCTGAAAGAAGATGAGCAAAGTTTGTTGGCCATTTCACTCCCTAAATTGAATGTGATGCTGATGACCTGAGATGTTAAAGAGTCAAAATATATTAAATAAACAAAAAATAGCTGTAATGATAAAGCTTTTATAATGTATTCATTGAGAAATATGGCCTAATCTGAGCTGAATTTAGGAGCAAGAGCATTAAAGATGCCAACACAAGCTGTCCCTGATTTATATACTGTGTACACTTTAGAATTTTTTTTTTTTCAATTTTTTTCTCTTGGGTGTATGATGGTTTATCTTTATGCTGCACTTCAGACACACCTTTAGTTTATCTAAAAGTTTTATTTCGTGGCACAAAAAGATACATATGGAGTTTTAAGTTCATACATCATTGCAGTACGTCATAGTAACTGTTGAAATTGTACTAAGAAAATCAAGTGTGCATAACAAAAGACTGTTTTGTACATATATTAAAATATGCAGGTAACTTTGGGGAAATGGCTGTGTTTTATGATGTAAATAGATGTGTTTTATGATGTAAATATTTGAGCATGGCAGTGGCAACAACAGAACAAAATATAAATCAAATAATACACAACAAATGGTATTAAGGATATATTAATGAAAACAAATATGTCATCATTAATTAGTAATGCTTTCAAATGGATGATCATCTGTGTGAGCACCGCCTGTGGTTCCTCTGTAGTAAAAACGGGCGTTAAACACTACTCAAAAAAAAAAAAAAAAAAAAAAATCTGTGTGAGCATGGGTAGCATAACAGCTGGAAACCTACCGTTTGGCATCTGAGTTGGGTATTCATAATCCCTCAATTCATAGAGGCCCTATAATTCTGTAAGCATTCACTATGCACCATACACTAAAATGAAGTTTCATTTACAAAATTGGGTTTTCTGACTTTTATATCGTGATACATGGTTATTTAAAGGAAATCATGCATAATAAATAAAAAAATAATAATAAAAACTAAATGTAGATCAACAACTGTTGTATGAATTTTATTTCCGTAGTACGGGGGCATTCAAAGCTGAGATTCTAAACCTGGAAACCATCCTAAGGTTTCTGTACTATGGAGGGACAATTAATTGGTAATTTTTCTTTTGCAGGACCATTCCATGCATAACTAGCTTTCAGTTGGTTTAAGCTGGTACCATGGTGAATGAGATTCAGAAAGTCCACAGCTACAATTGTTAGTTATTACTAACATTTAAAACACTTAAAAGGTACATTTACTTACCATTATAAAGCAAGAAGATCCTGGAACTCCATTTTCCATACATTTCTGGTATTGGGTTATGAAATTAACCATTATTCTCTGCACTTCCCTCTGAGAAATGGAAGACATTTCTTCATGGATGTTATTTTTCAGTTCATCAAATGTGTGTGAATTTGTCTTGTACACTTTTTCCTTTAATGCACCCCAGAGAGAAAAATTCCGGGGCATTAAAATGGGGAACCGAGGAGGCTATATGTTGTTAGTGATGACTCTACCGTTGAATATTTCATGTATTACGTGCAAGGAGACATGGGCTGTATGTGCCATTACAGAGCCCTATTAGAAAGTCGTGAATCTATGTCCCTCACAGATAATTTACAGAAAAAATGTTGCAAAGTATTCTCAGTCATACCTATCACTAGTGTTTCTTTAAAAAAAATATGGTCTTTTCTTTCATCGCTAATTGTGCACCAAATTACTATATATATATATATACATGCAAGGTTTCTCAAGAAGCATATTTGAACTGCAGATGTTTTGTGAATTAACATATCCACTTATGTGGAACCAAGATTCGTTTGTAAAGAAAAGCATATTAGGGCCAGTTTCTCCATCATGCGCATTATTCATATCCATTCTTAAAATGTACTCTTGGATGCAAAATCATCTAATTTAAGTTCTTGCACTATGGTAATGTTATAGGATTTTTAACTGCAAGCTCTGTGGCTGTCCGAACAGAGGAATAGAAAATTTCCTTTACTGGGAAATATGTCGAAGTGATTTTTAGGGGAACATTTCAAAGCATGCCCAATGTCATCTAATGTTTCTTCTGTGAATCTAGTGTGGCTGTGTATGAGTATTATCAAGAATACTTCCTGTTCATGAAATTTATTAACCAGTCTGTGAATCAGCTTTGATTTGTAAATTGAATATCAGGAAATCTCTCTTGCAACAGTCTCCATACATGACAAACCGATTCTATACACACTTAGGAATCATAAATAAATACTCTTGGGTGAATTAGATACCTTGAATTTAACCATATTAACATAATTAATACACTATTATGGTGCCTAATGAATACTTTATACACTATTACATAACACACAGGAACATGTCTGAATGTTACCAGAGTTAAACTTGCATTGGCTTCCTCTCTGACTTCCTGGCCAGCTTTCAAGCATGGGACTTCAAGCTTTCAAGAAGGGGACTGCAGAGTTCGGTCAACTGCATCCAACTACACTTGAAAAATCACCCAGGAGAACCAAATGAGAGGGGTTCATGGTTCCATCCTTGTAGAACACAGAGTTAAGTTGGTGGTAGAGCTATAAGGCTGAAGATCTCCAGTTCGAGGTGAACCTGAATTTTTCAAATCTGATTTTTCATTTCCCACTTACGGTTAATAATAATCGCAAATAAGAATCTAGAGCAATTGGAAGTAATAGGAGCTATAAATAATATATGGATATGATTTGGGGATGAAATTAAGTAATATTTTTCATTTATAATTGCTAGATACCATTTTTTTTAATTAACTAATTATTAATTGTGAATTTATTTGATATTATAAATTACATATTTTGTTATATTTATTACATGCTTATGTACATATTTCTTGATTTGATATTACATAAAAATAAAGGTTCTACTAAAATTCACATAGAAGGCTACCAGGTCTTCTATTTGACAGAATGAACTTTAAAATGATTATACGAAATTTACTGAATCTGCCTGTGATCACACTTAGAGACGTATACATTATGTTTCCTGTATCTCTTAACATTTATTGCTATTTTTCTTTTAGAGATGGTGAGCTAACTGGACAAATCTGTGGTATGCATGTTTGAGGCAAAAAGGTGTTCTCAAAAACACAATAGTGGTCTTTATATCAGACAATGGTGCTCCTAGAATGCACCAGAACCATGGCTCCAACTGGCCAATCAGAAGTGTAAGCATGTTGATTGTATGTACTGTGTTAGCACTACGTTTATGCTGGTATGAGTCAAATATAAATCAGAATTTTTATTTTACCGACTGTGAGTAGTATAGAGTAGGACACCCTTTGAGACGATTCTTATGGAAATTTCAGCTGGTAAATAGGGGGAGGCTATAATTTGTCTCGCATACCCATTTTGTTTATAGCAAAAGGTGCACTTATACCTAGCAATGAATTATTAAGTTTTTGGGAGAAAGAGCTGAAATTTTGCAGAGATTAAGGGCATAATTTGAGGATAAGATACCGTCTAAGACAAAAGTGTATAAGGGGCAGAAAAGAATCACGAAGGAACAGAAACAGTAGAAAAAAAAGTCACCAACCTTAACCTCAGATGAGTATTATGAAAAAAATGTTGGTGGTTTGGGACCTTATCCAGTGTGACCAATGTTTGAAGATTTCTGAATTTTTGGATAAATTATGGAAGTGTCCAATCCATCATTTCAGATGATTTAGATTACCAAAAAACCTTGGCAATGTGGGTTTCTAGAATTCTCACCAAAGATCAAAAGGCAGTACATGTGGGAGTGTGTCAGAGACTTTTGGCTCAATACTGAGATAAAGAAGAAATGTTTCTGCATCAAATTGTAACCTGTGATGAACAGGAATACATCACTATACTTATGAGGAACTGCCACAGGTTGCTGAGGTTGCTAAGTTGTGGACTCGTGAGTGGGAGGTCTGAAGTTTGAATCTCGCCAGAACTTTCCTTCCTGACTGAGGTTTTTCCAGGTTTTCCTCAGTCCTCATAAATGGCAAATGCTGGGGAGGTACACTAAACTTAGGCCTGGACATATCCTTCTGTAAAAATCCTTTCCCAATTTATCATTTCATTTCATGCTTCATCAGTGTCTACCGCCTGTAGACACTGTAGTAAAAATGGGTGTTAAATACTATTAAAAATATACTTCTGAGGAAGTAGCATGGATTGGGGGAAAAGAGCGAACTCTGCTCCTGTCAAAACAAAAGCTATCCTGTCAGCTGAGAAGATTCTCTTAATAGTTTTGTGGGATTCAGAATGCATTTTATTAATAGATTTTCTTCATGAGCATCGAACAGCCAATGCAGCTTATTGTTGAAGATAAAATCATGCTTATTGGTGAAAAAAAACTTCAGCAAAAAGTCTTCAAAGATGATGGCCATGCACATACAGCTACTTAGATATGGGAAAACCCCTGGGAAACCTGCTGGGCAGTATTGAAACACCCTTCTTGCAGTTCAAATTTTATCTTCCTGTGATTACCATGTGTTTGTGTCATTAAAAGAATCATTGGGAGGTTGATAATTTGACAGAAAGAAAGGTATAGAAGCATTCATACATGATTGATTGGAAACTCAACCTCACTCTAGGTTTGATAATTGGGAGGTTGATAATTTGACAGAAAGAAAGGTATAGAAGCATTCATACATTATTGATTGGAAACCCAACCTCACTATAGGTTTGATAATAGGATTAAGAAACTTCCAATCAGCTGAGATAAGCTATTTGTAAATTGGGAAATTATGTGGAAAAATGCAATGTATCCCATTTTTAACTACTGGTTTTCAATAAATTGTAAAAGTCTGTTTATATTTCATTCTCTTGTGTATTTAAGTATAAATAGCAAGAATAGAGGTTGATAGCAAACAGTTTTGATTCTCGCAGCGGCTGCAAAGTGTTAATTGTTGCTGGGCACTTGCTGTGTGCTATTCTAGCTTCACTGAAGGGGGGATTTTTATGTTTTTAATCACAGTATCTTCCAACGAAAATGCCCGTAAAGACTACAGAAAGCATTTTGAAGTTCTTTTCCTACATGTCTGATTGGTTTGGGGAGTTCAGATGAGCACACGGCATTCGAAAACTAACACTGGATTCATTTTTATATTCTGTGTTATTTGATATTCTATGCCTACTCAGATGTTGCATTGTTCAGTGCTGCCACTTATATAAGCCTGAGGTTTGTTGGTTTTTTTGAGAGGGGGGTGATTCTCAGAGGTGAACAAATTTTGTCATCGTATGCAAGAAATCAGACAGTTTAGTACAGTACCAGGCTCAGCCTTTAACTTAACAGGTAGTTGAGAAGAGTTGACAGTATGTCGTACACAATATGAGTACATTCTAAAGGATTTATAGCCCCACTTGGATAAGGACACATTTAACCATTCTAAAAATTACTTATTTTCCTTTAATACTGAGTCCTCTCTTACCTTGCCAGTATACAATACTTTTACATATTGAAGAGTGATTAATCAGCAGCTTGACATGTGGTAGAACACACAGCTGGCATTTTAGACCGCCTATGAAGACAAAATAAAGTCTCAGTAATTAATTTGCTCCCTCTTGATGTTGTCTTAGTTTAGTAACCTAATGAATAAATTTGTAATTAAGTGACTTGATAATAACCTCAGTGTTTGGGAACTCCTAATTTACTCTTAATTAGGAAACAAATGCACAGCCTTATGTTTCTGATACCTACATGTGATTTGAAATCCAGAGAGAGTGAAAGTGATATAATTGTTTAATAGATAAAAGCAAATATATTTTTTAATAGTTCTATAGCTTTATGGTCACAGTGAAACGTGCAAAAACATAAATAAAATGTGCATTGCAAAACATAAATAAAGACTTGAGGGTAGATATACAAGGGTAAGCTATTAAGATACAAATGGATATAGAACTTATTGATAAGAGTACTGATTTGGATATTCTTTTATTTTCAATACAATCTCCATGTACATTAAGACAATTGTCTCATGGTTTCATAAGCCCCTGAAATCTTGTAACATAAAATTTACATATGCTGTTTAACATATGTCATCAGTGTCCTATTCAATTCAGGGCATGAAATGGCTCAAAGACATCTTCTTTAAGGCTTGAGGTTTACTTGTTTTTTCAGTGCATATACATAAATCATTTGGGAAATTCTTGATGTTCCACTGAACTTGTTACCGTCCCTTGCTCTGTAATACTGCCATGGGTGGCCGAGGTCGTTAAGGTGCAGACTCATGAGTTCGAATCCTGCCAGGACATCCTCCCCGACTGAGTTTTTTGCGGGTTTTCCTCAGTCCTCATAAATGGTAAATGCTGGGGAGGTACCCTAAACTTAGGCCTAGAATGTTTCCTTCCTTAAAAATTCCTTTCCTAACATATCTTTTCATCTCATGTATCATCAGTGTCTACTGCCTGTGGTGCTTCAGTAATAAAAATGGGTGTTAAACACCATTTATTCATTGCTGTGTAATCATAGTAAGAAACTGCATGTTTCACTACAGTTGACAATTACATAGAAATGGAGGGGAAAATGTACATGGAGAGTTAGGAACCCATCATATGTATGCGACCTGCATAAACTAAAATATATCAAGGGAACTTAAGATTGAGTTTGAAAAACAAGTAGTCATATTGATTATATGCTCAAAATAATTGCAACATTCAATATTACCACAAAATAACTAAAATAGCAAAATACTAGATTCTAAGTTGATATTGTCTGCATTCTGATCCTTCATTTGGACTTAGGTACTACAAAATCCCAGAAGAGGACTGATGAATCTGTTATCAGATCATATTCAATCTTCTTCTCTTTCCATTGAGGTATTTAGTCCAGTACACAAACCCTCTAAAATATAGCCATATCATACCATTCTTTATTTGTCATTCTTTTGTCAATTCTCATCATGGTAATAAATTTTACAGTTTGCATTCCCATAATGTGCAATCACCTTTGTACTTCCATCATAATGCTATATCGCTTTGCTCTCTCTTATTACTAGGGAAGTTCACAATGCTGTTTTTCTTCATTTCTTACCTTTGCAGAACTGTTGATATGTTACAAGTAAAGATATCAAAATAGCTAAAGACCTAAGGGAAGGTATTTAATTTAATGCCATGCATTTAACTTATATGATAGTAATACATGATAAATCCATGTCTTTGGTGTTTGTCAGGAGAGTTTCACTGGGTGGCAATATACATTATCAAGTTTTCAAATTTTAAGACTTGGGGTTGTCAATCAGTAGAGATTTATAAATTAAATAAATTATTGTATGCAGAAAAGGCATTAAAGTCAAAAGAGATGAGAAATGGTAGCTGGAGGATAAAGAAATTGAAGTAGTAAAGAGATTAGACTATTTAGGGGTTAGGCTAAGTAGTAATGGAAGATGGACAGAACAGAGAAGGAATGTATTAGGAAAGGGAAAATTATTAATGTTATAAGAACTTATACAAATGAGTCGGTATTAGGTGACACTAAAACTTCACTAACTGGTTAATTCTTCAGAACATGTTTCAAGAGCATTCGCTCTCATCTTCAGCTGGGGACTGACTAACTCTAGCAGGTGACGTAGTGGCATCTGGTGGTTCCATTAGATAACGGAACAGAAAGTCCATTGGTGGAATGTCAAAATTCATAACTCTATATTTATTTTTTAAAATAGAAATATTTTCCCATATTGCCAAATCCTTGGGATTGTGGTAGCTTTTAACAGTTTGGCTTCTCCTGCAATGTTATGATCGTAAGTCCAAAAGTGATCTGCAACCGCCGATTTATCCACTTGTTTATATCTTAAATCATTTCTGAAGTGTTCTTTGGTCCTTGTCTCCAAATTTCGTATGTTTTTGCGCATATGTATATATCTGATCACACTCCAAACTATCTATCCGATACACTCCTGACTTCTTGCTGGATGGAATAACATCCTTTTTGGTGCTGTTCAGAAGCTTTCCAATACTAAATTTAATTTGTGCAGCCAAACGTATATCATAATTTTTAAAGATCTTCATGAATGCCCTGTTTGCCCACGGATGATATGTGAATCTTTTAAAAACCACGTCCTTTTTTTCTCATGGAGAGAGTTGTGGTGTTTTTAATATCTTTCTGTCTTTCGAAATGTCTGATTTCAAGAAAATCTTCCAAGAACATGGGATAATGTTAGCCCCAAAGAACAGATACAACATCAAGAATTTATTAGGTTGCACAGTAAAAGACTCCATACCAACAGAACAGAAATCAAGAATACAAAAATAAAATGTGCAGATTGTGAACAGAGCTACATAGGCAAAACAAAAAGAAATTTGGAAATTCGGAGGAAAGAACATTTTAGAAATATTTGGTGTAAACAGGTGGATAAATCAGCAGTAGCAGCTCACTTTTGGACCAAAAATCATGAAATAAAACCAGGAATTAAACTGCTGAAACATCTTCACAACCCATAGGAGTTATCCACTTGGGAAAAATTTTTCATATTAAAAAATAGAGAAAACCTAATGAATTTCAAGTTTCCTCCTATGGATGAGCTCAGCAACCAACAGAGGCCACCACAGGAACATCCTTTTGTCCAGCCATAGTTTCGAGTAATGGCGGTTCAGTGAGCAACTGAAGATGGGAGAGATGCTCCCTAAATTCGTCTTACTTTTGTGTAAGTGAATGGAGTTTAGTGTAAAAAACAAATACCTAAGTTTAGGTTCTAAAATCATGTCAATATATTATTCTCTTGACATTTCACATTAAAACTTTGTTATTAAAAAGTAAGTTGGGACTAGTTTCGTGAGTCACTTGCTCAAATTGTCAACCAATTGATGACCAACCAATTCACATTACAGTTTCACTTTCTGTAGCAAGTGCATGTTAAACTTTCTACTTTGTGTTCTTAATTAGCTAGTGAGTCGATTTAATACTCTTATGCTCCACTTACCATTGAATTATACAGAACATGTTTCACAGGCTTTTGCCTGCATCATCATTGTGAGTCCACTGCTGAATTTATTGGTTGGATTGCTGTAGCTCTTGTGGACATTTTATAAATTTCTGGATTAATTTGTTTATACCTTATCTTCATATTTTTTTTATAAAATTTTTTCCCATATTCCCAGCTCCAAAGGTCTATCTACAAATTTCAATAATTTAACTTCCATTTCTATATCATGTTTATCTCTCCAAAAGTGATGTGCAACCACTACGATTGTACCTGATGCTTTCCAGTATTCCTTTATCCTAATTCCAATGTTTCTTTTTGTGAACAAAATCAACCTAAATAATCTGCTCAACTCCGGTGATAATGATAGAACACTTGATGAGAAGCAGCCCAGAATATATCAAATCAACTGTTCAGAATTTTTTTTTTATTTTAATTCTGCAATACTTACATCCTGATATCTTGGTTCTACATCAGGACGTAATACTCCAGATTTCATTTATTTATTCCTCTTATATCTTTCAATACAATTTAAATTACAATTAAATTTTACAGATTTTAAAATCTACACTACTAATACTATGACTAAACAAAATTAAAACTTCAAAAAACAAAACCGGTACTGGAATCCAGCACTATGGCTATTTACTATGACTTATAATAACATCTACAATTGCAACTGGTACCCAGTAGCATTGATTACATTTAAACTTAATTAATTTACAATTATTATCCAATTTACTCTATGCATCTTCATTTCTGCTAATGCTCGGTATCCGGGCTGCTCCCCACTGGAATTCCTGGCATAAGAACCTGGACATCAATGGAGTTGCCGCCGGTCTCAAGCAACAGCTATATTGGACCATGGTATGTTGATAGTGTAGTTTCCTTCTCTCCTTTTCTTCTCTCCTTCTCTTGATCTCTGTCTACTTCTTCTCTCAACTGCTTCGTTTCCGCCCAAAAACTGCCATTATTCCTTTCTTCTGTCAGTTCTGCTCTCTTCTTCTTATTCATATTGGGTGTTATATTCTTTATCATCTTTTTCTTCAACTAATTTTGGTTGTAAATATCATTCTTGCCTTTCCCTGATTCTCTCGGATCTTCTAGGGGAATATACCATTTCTGGCCTTTGGATTTTTTCTCTTGTTTGTTTTTTGCCATTTTTATACTCTTCTGCCATTTTGCATGATATTTTATTTGTTAGCTCGTTCAATGCCCTAAAATCATCTTCGTCTCTCATGATGTTCCAGTTGCGTTTCCCAGCAAGTAGTCGTCTTTCCTCTGCTACAAATGACTGGTATTTAGGGAATTCAAATGAGACATGTTCCGGTGTATCAATTACGTTACAGTCCGTACATGTATTATTTACTTGTAATTTAAATCTTTGCAAATATGAGCAATATGGACCATGGCCTGTTACATAATGCACTAAACCCTTATTGGGATGAATGTGCTTAAATAGTAATCTTTCCTTTATGGATGGAAATATTTCACGCACTCTTCTACCTTCTTTTATTTCATCCCATTCTCGTTGCCATATTTGTAATAAAGAATCTTTGATTTCTTTTTTATTCCTACACTTTTTACCAACAATGTCCATTGTTTTTGAGTTATTTTGTTTTTTAAGCCAATAAGAGGCTGATCTTAATTGGACTAAATAATCAATTGGCCATATACCCAATATTACAAGTAGTCCCATTGTTGGAGAAGTGGAAAATGCTCCTGTACATCTCAATAAAATTTTTCTTTGGGAGCTTCTTAAAGTATGTATAAAATGTACCTCGCATGCCTTTTCCCCCCAAACTCCTCCTCCATAGTTTAATATGACTGCAAAGATGCTATTGTGATAGATTTTTATTCCGTTAACATGTATATTAAAATATCTTTGTCCAAGATTGGCTAACTTGAACATAACTTTTTCTGCTCTAGTTCTTATGTTTTCTACATGTTTCTTAAAATTTAGTTTTTCATCCAAATAGATACCTAGATATTTATTTACTGCTTGTCTCTTAATATTTTTATTGTTAATTTTAATACTCGGATTTCTGTTTAAGTTTCCTTTTAAAAACATATATGAGATGATTTGTGAGGAGCAATTTCCAATTTTACTTTTATGCACCAATTGTTTACATGATCAGTTATTATATTTGATCTCTTTTCAATTTCCTTTCTATTATTTCCTTCTATTATTATTAGTAAGTCATCTGCATATGCGATAATATCTTTTATACTGTTTAATCCTTCTATTTTTTCTATTAGAGATTCCAAAAATATGTCCCATAATATCGGCCCTAAAATTGATCCCTGCGGACATCCTTTGGTAATTTCCTTTGTAATAATCTGGTTTGCACCCTTAACGTACACTCTTCTATTTTTACAATAATCTATTAACGAATTATAGATGCATTTTGGATATTTCTTTTTCCTTAAAATTTGAAACAGGGCTGGCCACCATAAATTATCAAACGCCCCCGCAATATCGAAAAATATTGCTATTACGTATTTTTTCAACTGTTCAGAATGCAACAAAGTATATATTGGCAAAACAAAAAGAAGCATTGTAATAGGAGTATTAAATTGACTCATTAAGAATATATTAGTTACTGCACTGTATTAGTTCTGACATGAAATTAGTTTTAAATTTAATTTCTACTTTGTACTTGTGTACCAACAGTGAGATATATACCATAACAAAGAATACTTATTTATGATTGTTATGTATAAAAGAAATCGTTCAAGAACTGCAGGAGAGAATTTCATGCTACATTAACAGCTGTAACATCTGCATTGGAAAATGCAATTTTCAAATTGTTAAACATGGATTTTCATTGAAAAGAAGTCTGAACTATAAAGTCGAATTTTATGATGACATAGGCTATTTTGTAGCAACTTTTCTTTGAAAGTCTTAAACACAGTTAGCCCAGCAAGTTAGTGAATCTTTTGGCAGAACTTATAAAGCCACTCAGCTGCTCTATAAATAAATGAAACTAAGGTGCTGAAACAAAATATCCTGGAGACAGTTTACAGTATTCAGAAGGATTAATTTTGGCAAGTGTCTCAAAATTTTTTCAAAAGGATTTGGACATATCTCACAGCAGAGAGTAGGAGCTTCAAGCATCTACAAATGGAGAAGAAAATTAGTTAACTACAATGTAATACCAATAAATAACTAACGAAATTATGTTTGCTATGAGTTCTGACTGTGCAACAGAATTTCGCTCTGCAGGTAGCAAGGTCAGTATGCAGTAACTTCCTGTCAGCAAAATAAATTTCTGATATCATAGTGGAATGAGAAACCTGCTTAATTTGTATGTAAGAGGGTAAAATACTACAGTGTTGTTATTTGATGGGCAGTAAAAAGATTTCTCTTTTCTTGTACTTTTTTAACAAAGCACAAAATCAGACAACAAAATGTTTAACAAAGCTATTTGTTAATTGTAAGAGCGCAAAGAGGAGCTAAATAAACTGAATTTTTTTACATTTTGTTTTTCATAAATTACTGTTGTTTATGGTAAATTTTTATCACTGCTTGTGTTCTTTTCTTGAGTGTTACATAAATAAAAACCTAAATAATTTGTAAAAATACCAAACTTCTAATTATTATAATCAATTAATGCTAAATGCTTTTTATTTTAATGAAACATATTCTATTAAACCTCTGAAACAATTCTGAATATGCATATTTTACTTAGATGTAAGTTTTAGGTGAACCAATGAGATTCATAGCTGGTATAAAAGCATAAGGAGAGCAGTTTATTATGTTTCCTTAAACGTTACTGCCTTTGGTTATTTTGTTAGAATGGTTTTATAGCTTTTAAAAAATCATTTTATTTTTTTTCAATTGTTATTACTAAACTTGCTTTCTTAAAAATATTAATGCACAACATTTTAAAGGTTACGAAATTCTAAAGGTTATTGTAAATTTGCTTTCTAAATGTTAACCATTACTTCTCTAATTTTACCCTGTAATCAATATTATGACAAATAGGTATTCCCAATTGAAAACTTCCCAAAAATTTATCTATGTGTAAGTAGCATGGATCAACCAAATCAGGGATAATGAACACAAGTTGTGTCTGTTTTGCGACTGTATAAATATATTCATGCACTGCAGACTAAATATAGAGATGATACTATATGATACTAAAACAATCCAATTAGGACAGCACTTTAGAAAGGAGTCAGTCCTGGTGGTATAGTGGTAACCATACTTGCCTTCTACACCCAAGATTGTGGGTTCAAACCTGGCCAGGATCAATGGATTTTTTCAGGCATAAAAATCCTAAGTTTGGCTTCCTTCGGAAGGGAAGTAAAGGTGAGTGTCGTACATTTACAGCACAATAAAGAATGTCAAGCCTGAAAGAAGAGGCCTCTGAGCAAAATTTGTCAGTCGTTTCATGCCCTGAATAGAATGGGACACGGGTAATCTGAGATGAAGAGTGTCCCTAAATAAACCAAATAAAAAAAAAACTTTAGAAAGGAAATTCCTTTAGGGTAACAAGCACCATTCAACCAATCAATCATTTGTATCTTCTGCCAGTGAAAATTGCTCTATTAGAATGGTTCATGGGACACTCCACATGGGCATATTCATACAAATTAGAGAACTTCTTGGAAATTTATCTTTTGGGAGTGGGGATGGAAATAACCTTATAGATAACCCCAAGTCGTATACTTTTATAATGGACTGGACATTAACTGTAAAACAACTGAAGTGAACATCATTAATCGATAACTTTAGTGTTGGGTCATCATTATGGGCAAAGGAATGCACAATCCATTCCTAATTAAAGTTTGAGCTTGTGATTTAGCTTAGCCCAAAGTAATTGTTAAGATTGTTTGCCTTACATTTGTTTTTACAGAGAGAGAGAGCGATGAAAATATCAAGTTGAGGAAACAGTGCTGGAGTACAATACTGTTCCCTTAACCGTGATGATGCTGTATTTAATAAGTGTTCCTTTTCCATTTATTTTAATATTATAGTGCCCCCATACCATAGACTAAGTTTGTTCGGAAAATCCTTTAATGAAGACTTACTATCACAGACTATCACCACTGAAAGATTAAAGCAATATCCTGCATCTAGATTTTATTTGAGCATGTACATAGATACATGTAATCTAGTTCTAAAAATAAATCAAATTCTAGCTCGCTTAGGTATTTCATATCTACTTCATGCTTAAAATTAAAAAAATTTTTGAGCCCTCTTCTGGTGCAGCGTATTGAAACCATTCACAGTCAAATGTAACATATGTGTGTGGGGGGGGGGGGGGGGGGGCTTAAACAAAACATTTAGAAATGGCACTTCTCCCAATATCAGCTATAGCTCTTCTCAAATCAAAAACTTTTTGTAAGTCTTACGTTTTTTTCCCCAGAACTGCAGTGTACAAATTGTTCAATGGAAGAACGTGAGGCTCAATTGGCTAATTTTGAATTTCCACCTGTACCCTTGGAACTTGAAATAAGGTGGAATGGCTAAATTGAATTGTTTTGCTACTTCTCCAATGTGTGACTGACATGTTGGCTAATAAGTTTGAAGACCACGGCAAAAATCATTCTAAGTCACAAGAAATTGGTTTGAAGCATTTTTAACTTTAATATAAAATTATTTGAAGTTCATTAAATATAAATAACCAGTGGTGGTGGTAGTAATAGTTGAATAAATCAATGAATGAATGAATTTATTTCATCAAACATTACATTATAATTAAATTTACATAAAATATCAAATTTGGCCCAGAAATATACACAATATTTTATGAGTATTGAGCAAATTAACATACTTAACCTACAATATACTACTTTAAATACTACATTTTCTTATTAATTTTTTGGACCCTAGTCCCTACTTCATCAGCAGTTGCCTACTGGAACATCCAGGGAACCAGGCTTTATACTACCCTCTTATACATTAAATTTTATTTTATTGTATTTTATTTATTATTTTTTTTCCCCTCTAGTACTTCCCTAAAATTTGTACAACTCACAGAATATCTAAACTTAACTATACCAAAACTAATTCATTCCCTTTGACATTATTTTCCCTTGTAACTGAACCCTTGTCCTGGGTTCCCCCAGAAGTCTCGGGCTCATCATTATAAATAAGCCTATAAATTCCGTCACTATAATTACATTCTTTTAAATCAAGCAAACCAAATACTATTCCTACTCATTTCTTTAATACTAATCAATTACCTAGTGTAGTCTATAGGAACAGCCCTGGCCACTTATCCAAATTGTTCCAATATTTCATTTCTGCATATAAATTTACTCTTTCATTAGTCCCCCAAATATACTTCTTAATCCTATTGTCCTACACTTTTTCAACTGACCACTTCCATTTCATCTCAAATTTCCATAGAAATTCTCCTAATGGTTTTAACTGCCCTTGATCTAAATAACATTTTCTTGATCACTACACTTATATTGCTTCTTAACCACTTCTCCCTAATTAACATTATCTCTGTATGTTCATTCCTCTGCATTCGAACAAAATATGCACTCCATCTTCATTCTCCCCACAGATGGGACGTATATCTTGCAATATGTTCCATATTAGGCCTCTTAGTTTCCATACTCCTAGCCCAACCATGCAATACCTTCCCTTTCCTCCCTGTTGCATATTTCTAAATATTTTTATTGGCCCATGTCCATCTTAATTATTTTATGAAGAACTAATGACTTCATCACCCTCAACTCTGCCCACATTTCTCGGTTATCCATATCTTTGAACCTGAATTGAACATATTTCCATTCCCACGTACCATATCAAATCTTTGGACCCATACATCTCCTAGTCCATCCTCCACATGAGTCGGTCCTGGTGGTGTAGTGGTTACCATACTTGCCTCCTAAACCCAAGATCACGGGTTCGAACCCGGCCAGGATCGATGGATTTTTTTGGGCGTAAAAATCCTAAGTATGGCTTCCTTTGGAAGGGAATAAAGCCATGGGTCCCGTGTCGTACATTTACGGCACGAAAAAGAACCTCAAACCTGTAAGAGAGGCCTCTGAGCAAAATTAGTTGGCCGTTTCATGCCCTGAGTTGAATGGGACGCTGATGACCTGAGAAGTTAAAAGTGTCCATAAATAAATCAATAAAAAAAAAAAAATAATCCTGCTACTGAACTTTAATTTTGCTCAGTTAATTCTGAGCTTGCAGGTGCCTTCCATGGTAATTAAGACATCCTTTTAACATATTTTCCTCAGGCAGTTGATGTATCCTGTACCAGTATTTGATTACTCTTGCCATCCCATCCCTTTCACACTGGTTTTCCCCATTTGTGGGAGAGAACCTAAATAGACTGTGTTCTACTGTACATCCAACATAAAGCTCTTACTATTAGATCCATTTTCTCCCCCCTATCCATCCCCTAAATCTCACCTCCATATGCCCGTATAGATTGCACTAGGGCTGTATACAACCTTTCAAACCATGCCACCTTCATCATTGATGTTATATATAAGCATTTTCTCAATTATCCCAATCCTGTTCTCCCTTAGCTGCACCCACTTTTCTTGTTTCTCCCAATCCCCTTTCCTACACAATATGATACCCAAGTAATTAAAGTTCTCCACTATTTCAATTTCTTTGCCCCCATGGATCATTTTTGTGATCTTTTCAATTTCGTTCCTTTTTTAAATACAATAATCTTTGACTCACTTTTAACTCCCATGCCTTACAATATGTCTCAGTTTCTGCTATGGCTCGACTTAAACCAGTTTCAGATACTGAACCCATCAATAAGTCATTGGCATACAATAAACCTGGGATTTCCATATTCCATATACATATTACCCATACTTAAACTATCCATGACGTCATCTTTAAATAAACAATATGGGACTCAATTTGCAACCTTGTCTTAAGACGTCTTTTCTGCGTGACTTCTGCTGTTATTTCCTCCTCCCCACATTTGATGCAAAAGGTGTTCTGTTAGTATAGTTCCATTAGTATCTCCACCATTGCTTTTCTCAACCCTTTCAACCTTAGCTTATACCATAATATTATCCTGTCATACGCTTTCTCTAAATCTATAAATATGGTGTGCAACCTCCCTCTCATCACCCCAAAATATTTATTGATCAATGTTTTCATAATCATTATATTATCCTTTGTTCTTTTACCCTTCCTGAATCCTGATTGAAATGGTTACAGTCTATGGTTCCCTTCTGCACATTTTTGTATTTGCGCCAAAATGCCTGTAAATATTTTTCACAAGTTTGACAGTAATGCTCTGTAGTTACCTGGGTCATCTACACTTCCCTCGCCTTTATAGATTAGCTGAATTATTGCCACCCTCCAATTCTTTGGGGTTGATTTATTATCGTTCATTCCATCCAAAAGTCTGGTCAAATACTGAAGCCTAACGTTAACTTGGCACCATACTTGAAAAAATTCTACTGGCATTCCATCCCTGCCCATGGCTTTGTTCTTTTTTAGCCTCCCTACCAGATCTGCAACTTCATCCTTTGAGAATGAGCTATCCCAGCTCCTCTATGTAATTACATGCCAGCTCAAGGTCCCATCTACCAGACACCAGCTTATTATTATCAAACAACGTAGTAATGGTAGTAGTGCAGTTTTATTAAGTTTACAAATATAATTATAACCGTCCTTTTAACAATCAAAATATATAATACCCAGGAAGTAACATTAATTCCTATGATTACCTTCATATCTATATGTGCTTAGATCCTTACCCCATCAGAAATACAGAAATAGTTTTAAAGTGGCACCTGAGCCAAAAGGGATTGAACGGGAATCAGATTGCTGATACTTTAGCAAAAAAAGGAACCAGCAAAATTAAAACCACCTTTTGAACTAGAAGTTCCCTCTAAATTGAAACTCATAAAAAGAGTTAAAATTTATTAAAACTGAACAAGAACAACAAAATATCAAACAAAAACTGTAGGAAAACCATATAAGATCTAAATACTTTCAAACATCTATTACTGAAACCAAAAAAATTAGAGTTGCCTAATTCCATTTAATTGTTGGGCATGATTGCCTGTCAGATTCTCTTCAGGATAAAATTAATCAAGGACAGCCACTACCCACAGTATAAGGATGTGAATACTATCTTAAACAAAGAACATCTACTGAAATGAAGTAGATTGCAACAAACAAATGAAAAATAATTTGAAAGCTCTTTATTGGGAAACTAGGAGAAAAAATGGTAAATATGGGCATCCCCAATGCCCACTATCAACCACCAACCAACATTCTACCAGAATATGCCTCCAGTAATTGTTTTCTCTGAACAGCGGGAAAATTCTTTCCCTAAAAGCATTAATTATTTTATTTTTTTTCCAAGCACCTAATCTGAGCCATGTCAAACCACTTCTTTCTTCACTCCCACAGACATCAAAATAAAACCCCTACCTCTGACAAATTTTAAGTCTGCAAATTAAGCAACCTTTTCTCTGCATTGAGTCTCAGTATTTTGCCTATCTATATCCTGCAAATATCTATTAAATATCCACCAGCTATTGCACGTATTGCTCTTTCCCCTCAACCAAATATACCCAGTCCAATTTATTCTAAGCCTTTACTTATTTTTGATGCCCAACACATACCTCACCCTTCCCTTACTTGCTCCTGAAAGAAACTGCTCAAAGAAATGCTTGATCCCTCCTGTGTGATTGTTAACCAATACTTCATTGTTCTTATTTTTAAATTACACTTTCTTTAAAGGTACCTAACTCTTTAAGAACCCTACAATTTGCTACACCCCTCCCTACCTGTAGAATCCATTTCAGAAATTGCATTTGTAGCTAATTAAGTTCCTTATTTTCCAACCCCCAAATTTCGGCCCATATGTCATAGTTGACCTTAAACTAGCCTGTACACCATCTCCAGTGTTCTCAGTGGTGTTTTCTGTATGCTTACCAAAATCTTTAATGCTTCCATAATTTTTAATATGCATTTGCAATTTGTGATGCCTGTGAGTTTTGCCCAGTTTCCATTCATGGCTAGTGTCCCCCAAATATATGAATTTCTTCACATTTTCTAATTTCTGTTCTGCATACTCCCACCTCTTTCCTGTTGTACACTGCACCGTTCTTGAATGTAAGCATTTCAATCTTCTCATCATTGGCTGCCATTCCCCATTACTGATAATATACCTCTAAGCACTTTAATTCCATTTGCAGATGATTAGTTGTCATGGACATCAAAATCAGGTCATCTGCATAAAGAAGAAACTGACTGGTATGTAGATGCTTGCTATATCTGGGGCAAAAATTTTTCTGCAACACTTTTACCAATATGCCATCTGCAAATAAATTAAAAACAAGGGGTGATAGGATACAACCTTGCCTGGATTTTCAAAAAGCATTTGATTCTGTGGGAAGGCAAGCATTATGGATGAAAGGAATTTCAGAAAAAATTATCATGGTATTAAAATCAAATAATAATAAGGTACAATTGTGTGTAAAATGCCAGTATGTTAAAACAGATGACAATAAGGGTTTCATATGGAAAAGAAACTAATAATAGGTACCAAGTTTGCCAGAAAGTTTTTTGTATACCTAGTACCTCAACATGACAAAAGAAAGTATTATACTTCAAAAATATGTCAACACTTTCAATGACCTTCATAAAATTTTCTGCCAGCATGCGAATTACCAATTGATGATACCTATCCTTGGATTTAGTGGCCAAAAACTCTAAAACATATGTTTTTGAGAACATTATCAAATTGCCTTCCTTGAAGAAATTTTGCCGTGAACCTCAACCAGCCACAATCTGAAGGAGCAAAATTTGGGCTGTTCGCAGGGTTAGCCAGCAATTTTATTCCTTCTAATTCCTGGATTTTTGTTACATCAATCTTGATTGATGGGTAGTAGAATTGTCTTGTTGCAGTAATAGCATACTTTTTATTTATTAAAGTAATGCAGCATAGTCTTAAAACTTTGTAAAACTGTACAGTTGCTCAAAATGCAACTCAGCATCAACTCCGACAATGTTTGGAACTAGGTCGAAATGAACAATCCTTTTAATTTCACCAAATGCAAAGCATTGCCTTTTCCTAAAATGACTTTGAATCATTCACTGATGTTCTTTATCATGAAATACCATCGCTTTCTCTTTGCAGAATTATAGAACATGAACCATTTTGCATCTCATGCCACAATGTATATTTTATGGCCACCAGATATTGCTCCTATTTGCAGTTAATACAGTGCCTTAACAGAATCAGTCGTCTAGGAGACTTTTAAATAACAATTTGTCCCTGGACTTTTATTTTTATATGGAACTTTAAACTTTATATGCATTAACTTACCGGATTATCCAATAAGGACTTCAATGCCAAACTCCTGTAATAATCAACTCAAGAATTTATGTACTCCAGTATATGAATAACAAAGTAGAAAAACGAAAGAAATATAGGAAATTAAGATGAGGGGAAATTATTTTAACACCTGATTTTACTGCTGAGGTATCACTGGTGGACACTATGATACATGATATGAAATGGAAGGACTTTTTTTTTAAAGAAGGAAACATTCCAGGCCTAAATTTAGGTACCTCTTTGACATTTGCCAATTATGAGGAATGAGGAAAAGGAAAACCTGAAAAAACTTCAAGGAGGACAGTACTGGCAGGAAATTAATCCTAGACTTCCCACTCACAAGTCCTTGCCTTTATGAGCTCATCACTTATGGTGGTCATTATGTATGATGATGAGTGTGGTTGTATGATACATTTAAAAGAAATAGGAAGTAAAAATATGTTATTCTTTAAGGTATTTGTTTACTTTGTTTTTAATCTTTGTAGTTTTATTTTTAATCATGGAATAGCAGTTTTAGGGATATTTAAAGAATTAGGCATTTTTAAAAGGTGCTGATGAACTTTTAATGCAACAATGTATTTTTAAAACACTGGGACAATGCTATGTTTTGTTCAAGTAATTAATATGTGATAACTCCATTTGGCATATTTACAATACTGTTGTTCACTTTGTGCACCTTAAGACCAAAAAAGTGGTTCACTAAAGTTAGTGACATTGGTAAAGCTGGATTCAAAGTGGTAGCAATATTAAGATCAAATACTAAATTTTATTGTATAGTTTTATTTGTATTTTAGGCATTTAATCTTCCACAGGTATAATGCAGCTCTAAGTTACTGGGCATAAAATAGTATTTTTTATATGTGAACAGGATGCTGTGCGTAAGTGGACTTAGACATATAGAGGCTTTAAATGTTGGACCATTTTTTTTTTTTTGTCTTAAGATGTACATACATACTGAAGGGCAGCACTGTACATATTATTCTGAACTGTTAAGTACAAACATGTGGCTAGACTGTTAGTAGTCATTTCATAGGTGTAGCCAATATTGCAAGTAAGCATCATCTCATAGCATATATCTTCCATTTGAGCACACAATATAACCCAATATTCAGCAAAATAAGGGAGATGCCAAGAGCAAGTATATCCAATTCATAGTTCACATTCTGCATTCCGATATAATCGAGAAACTTCTGTGGGGAAGTGAAGTAACAGTAGTCTTTAGGACATTCCAGGTTGCTACGATTGTTCCCATAAGTACTCTCCACAAGACCCTCAAAGGAGTAACGAAAGAAACTAATGTAAGATATCCAGTGCAGATATGATGGAACATCTGGAAGCTTCATGAAAAACCCTGAGAAGAGCACCATTGGGATAGTCAGTGCTGGAACTGCAAATATTCCTAGCTGCAACAAAGAAAATTAAATTAATCTTGAAAAGCTGCTGAGAATTATAATTGTACTGAAGCAGAGTTTTAGCGTATCTGAATTAACTGAAATTGTTTTACACCTCTTATCTGTCTGTAGGTAATGATTACTGTTATCAATTTAATAATTTTCACATTATGTTAGATAAGTGCAATTAAAATATTGTCATATATCAGCAATCGGCAAAAGAAACCTGGAATTGAATCTTGAGGCGTGCGTGACTGGATTTTTGATCAGCTGAAAAACCTTTATGCTTTTGTCTAGATGACTCAAAACCTATTAAGGAACACTTTCTTCTGCAGATTATGTTGGAACCTTAGATACTTTTAACCTCATATTTATTTTGCTATTGCTGGATGTTTAGGCATTCTCTTAGATTTAATCTCTAAATAAAAAAAAAATACCTGTGTATTCATTGCTGCTCCAAAAACCATTCCAAGGGTTTCACCAACAATAGTCATCAGCAAACATATTCCCCAGCACTGAAACATTCTGAGTGGCTCTAATGGCTGGTCTGTTAGGAAATATGCTGCCCCCAGGAATACAGTAGGACACAATATCTAAGACAAAGAAATAGTTGATATATAAAAAATTATAAAAAGGCCTATTAAATGAAATGTAGAAGGCAATAGGAATAATATATATGGGAAACAAAACTGAATATTTAATACTGTGGCAAAACCATAAGAAGCTACTACAAAAAAATTATATTTCTTAACAAGAACTTTATTACATTATTTATTGATTAATGTGAAAAAGAACTGTTGGCCTTACAGCATCATACGCATCATGGACTTTGAATTATCTGGAAACACTTACAAGATACATATCTATTTTTATTAAAAATGCAATCTGATTATTCCATCTTTTTATAGTACTGACCATTACATTCTATACAACACCAATTGTTCAAACCATTTTGTAACAGCTGAATGGCATGTTTCTTTAGAATAGAATGCAAATACATTCTTCATATGCAGTTTCAGGTGATTCTTATTATTGTCGAATTTTTTCTTTTATTTTGGGGAGTAGGAAAAAAGTTGCAGATCTGGACTGTAGGGAGAATGGAGCAAACATTTGACTTCTGCAGAAATTTTGTTTCCAGTGCAATATGGGTAGAGACATTGTCATGGTGCAGCAAGATTCCCTGCAGACCAATGTTAGGACATTTGCTCCAGACATTGAAGACCTGGGGCAGGCATTTTATGATGTACCATCTGACAGTGGCAGTTTTTTGTCCCCCATGTGGAATTGGCACAATGTGGCTACTAGCTGAGAAGAAAGAACAGATCATTCTTGCCAAAACTTCCTGCACACCTTGTTTTTGTTGGGGATCCTTTCCTGGGAAGACCCAAACTGATGATTGTCACTTAGTTTTTGAATCATAGTGGTATATCTAGATTTCATAACCTGTTGTGATGTTAATATAATTTTTGACCTTCCTCTTTAATATTTTTGCAATAGTTTCTGGCGCAAATCCACACATGCTTTTTTCTGCTCATTTGTGAGATGGTGGGGGATCCAGTGACTGCAGAGACCCCCCGCTATAGCTTCATATCAAGGATTATTTTCTCTGCTGTTGATCCAATAGTCAGGTCTTCTTGAATTTGATAATATGTACATCAGTGATCTTCCCACAACATATCCTCTGTTTTCATCACATTTTCTTCTGCAGGTGCCTTAGCGGGCCATCCTGCATGGTTTTCATCTTTGAGGGATTTTTTAATGTTCTAAAATCTATAAACAATTGCTAAATAGTGGGTTGCGAAGGGCAAAGATTCCCAAATGCGTGATGCAATCTTTAAAAGCATTCTCTCATCCCTAAACACACTTTCAAATTGTCATAAATTGTGTCTTGCTTGAGATTCATCTTAGCTTCTTGCATACAATATCCATTTACACATACATAGAAGCCTGTGTCTGTGGTGTCTGTATGACACCACACATTGACTTATCCATGCTGCTATGTGAGCTTTAATCTAAAGCTAGTAAAACTTGCACTGACTTGTCACAACTCCTTGTAAGAGTAACCTTAAGAGTAACCCACATATTACAAACTTTCTTTGGAAGGGAAGTAAAACCGTGGGTCCCATGTCATAGGTTTATGGCATGTAAGAAAAACCTCAAGTCTGAAAGAAGAAGCCTCTGAGCAAAATTTATCAGTTGTTTCATGTCCTGAATTGAATGGGATGCTGATACCTGGGACGTTAAAGAGCACCCATAAATAAAACAAATCAACAAAAAAAATTATCTTGCTGTAAAAGTTATCATGTTTGTAACATATTGTTAAACCAAAATACGCTGTGATAATATTTGTTTTGTGGTCAGAGCTCAACCATATGGCTATGTTTATATTTGCGTATACCATGAGTTGATAATCAGCTCTTCCAAACCCTCTTGGATTGAATCTGATGTGTTGTATGCATTGTCAACTTAATATAATAAAATAGTTCAATTGCACATCAGGTAAAAGTTTGCAAGGAAGTGTGTCTAACTAAACTTTCTGGACTTCTTTAAATATTCTGTTATATGGATAGCATTTGAATCTATTATTCTTTATAGGCATTTTCTGTTTTCTTTCAACTACTGAAAATATGTCTTATCTCATGCAACCCATGGACAATCATTTATTACATACTTCCCAGTTTTTAATCTCTAGACTCATTACTAGCACACATATGTATAACTTTTCTTGACCATAAGTATATTAAAAATGTTAGGTATATAAACCCTCAATCCATTTCTTTCCATTTTGAATTTCATTCATATTGATGAGCTTTTCAAATCTGAAGGGCTTTATTTTCTCCCTAAAAAGCTTATCATTACACCATTAACTTTTGCATTACCTGCAGAGGTATTTCAGCAAATACTTTGGAGAAGTAGTATGCTGACATAGAGTACCAGTTGTTGAGATGTTCCCTCAGAAACACTTTTGCTTCTACTGGGACTGCAAACAAATTGTAAGAACATATATCAGAGGTATCGATTTCATATAATGCTGGTATAACATATTCAACAAATGATTACACATATGGTTTAATGATAAGAGAAGTTGCCCAGGTAATTGAATAGTTTTCCTAATAGAGAAATGGCTTTGTAATTAAAAAAATATAGAAATTAGTGTATAATATAGAATGGTGTACATTTTTCTGTGAAAAGGGACTAAAGCTTTTAGTAGCCCTGTCCAATGCAACACTAGTAATGCCCTTTTTTGGGTGCCTTTTGCAACTAATTTCCAAATTAAATTTTAATTCATATTTGAAGACTTTTTTTAAATATTTATTTAATTTTGATTAAAGATTACTACTTTTTGTTTTGAAAGTACCATCCTCAAACTTAGGAAATTTATTATAGTGGCATTTTTATTCTGCAAAACAGGCCACTTATGATTCATTTTATTGCAGTGCCATAAACTACATACCATAACAGAGTTTCACCAAGACTTCATTGGGACACCCAATTTGCTCTCAAAATAATCTTAATCCTAACAAAGCTTTGCCGTAAACAATGAACGAATGATTTATAGAAGTCTTACAATGGGATGTTTCAAGTTCCTTGCTTTCAGGTGAACATTCATTATTACTATGGGCTTGTAAAATATGTTTTGAGTGCCTTGCGTTATGGTAATGTACATTCAATATATTTTAAATGGTTTTTCATTATTTTTTAAAATTTAAATTATTCCATTATTAATCAATTATATTTTAAGCACAGCTCTTCTTAAATTGGCAAATAAATTACAGCTTTAATAGTGAATGAGAGAACCATTATTGCTTTATTGGAAACAAAGGAAAACATGTATGTTTATTGTGTAATGCTAGTATCTCTGTTCCTAAAAGGAAATAATGTAGGGCAATTTAATAAGTGAGAACTATAATTTTATATTTTTTTAATTCTAGATTTATTATTATTATTGTTATTTGTCATAGTATTGATAGCACTAATGTTCAAGTAGTAGAACCGTAATCTTACTCTTAATTATCATACAAATGTACCCGAGTACAAAAGAACATTGGACAGTCCTGCTTTATTGTGTTATTTCAGCTTTGCTAATGATATTTAACCCCATTCAATTAAATATGTATGCCATATCAGATACATCACAAAGAAAAGAAATATATCTTTGTAAATAAATTTTAATGCAAACTAACATAAAAATTATATTTTTACAATTAGATTAAATATAAAGCACAGCTTTTATAATACAATATACCTACTATATTTTTTTAAGGATTGCAGGTTACAAAATACTTAGCTTTGAAATAAAAGCAAATTCTTGCACAAAGGAATAAACCTGTTTCCTAAATTTTTGAAATACAGATAATTTTTAACTAAAGAGGAATTTCACCCACTGATGGGTAACAATGCCTTAAAGCTTCCTCTTCATATTCAGTTGTAAAGGAGTGGTTAAAATTATTTTGTTTGGGCAGAGAGAGCTTTCAAGATTATCCCTATGGGGGTAGATAGGTGAATGTGTTGACTGAAACAAACATCTTCTTTGTTGACAAGTAGCTGCAAGGTTGGGTCTTTCTAAAAACACCTTTGTATCCATCCTCAACATTGCATGTACATAAGGTCAGTGCAAGATATGTGACTGAAAACGCTGTAGCAGTTCAAATGCAAGTGCACATGGAATGTTGTCAGGTTTTTGAACTTTGCTGTGGTAATCAGAAGGCGGTATCAGAAACCATCTCACAAGGGGTGAAACTATGGTTCTCTAAATGAATTGAATCTGTCGTCTTAACACTCTTCATGCTTCACTAACCTTAAATATATACGGAACCGGTTTCAAAGATATGTTATCTCCATCTTCGGCCGTGGACGACTGGTGTGAACGGTTGTTGTTGCGTAGTATCAGAAGCAATGTTCCGCTCTAGTGAAACTTTTATGAACTTAAAATTTATATTTTCTTCTTTCGGAATGTCAAAATTCATCAAATGATCCTTATGTTTGTAGATGTAAATCTTTTCCCAAATATCCAATTCTACTGGTCCCTGTACAGCTCTCAATAATTCAACCTTTTTCTTTTTTCTTTATATCATGATTTTCGGTCCAAAAGTGATATGCCACTTAAAATACAAACAAATAGAAAAATCAGCGGTGGCATATCACTTTTGGACCAAAAATCATGATATAAAGAAAAAAGAAAAAGGTTGAATTATTGAGAGCTGTACAGGGACCAGTAGAATTGGATATTTGGGAAAAGATTTACATCTACAAATATAAGGATCATTTGATGAATTTTGACATTCCGAAAGAAGAAAATATAAATTTTAAGTTCATAAAAGTTTCACCAGAGCGGAACATTGCTTCTGATACTACGCAACAACAACCATTCACACCAGTCGTCCACGGCCGAAGATGGAGATAACATATCTTTGAAACCGGTTCCGTATATATTTAAGGTTAGTGAAGCATGTAGAGTGTTAAGACGACAGATTCAATTCACATGAGCTTCACTGTGTTAGTTCCATATGAAAACTTTTTTAAAGATTTACAATTTTTAAAAAATTTTGATATGGTTCTCTACTTTGATCCTCTTTCAAAAACAAAATCAGTGGAATGATAGAACAAAGGGAAGCACCCCATAGAAAGATCAAGATCATGGCGATAGTTTTTTGGTACATCAGAGGGATTCTAATGATTGAC
The DNA here is from genome assembly GCA_030762175.1 of Metallyticus violacea. Lineage (NCBI taxonomy): Eukaryota > Metazoa > Arthropoda > Insecta > Mantodea > Metallyticidae > Metallyticus > Metallyticus violacea. Next base: position 50,825,150 of record CM060834.1, read on the forward strand.
TTCAAAGGAAGGAACATAACGTGATACTGGGGAGTAATGCAAAGCTCAAAGGAACACAATGGTGGCTGGGAAGTACCATGCAAAACTAATGAATCAATTGCACAGCCCATCAAAGAAAAAAGGTGTTAAATGCAGAGTCAAAAAATTTGTTTGCTGTATGATAATCTCTAGTCCTCACAACTGCTGTTACCAAGACTACTAGAGCATATGTAGCTTCCAGAATCTATATCTAACATATCACCAAGACATTTGCCTTCAATGACTATTCTTGTTTTCAAAACTGAAATCTGACCTTGAAGAGTCATGGACAATAATGAGTTGAAAGGTGCTGTTTTTTAGCATTTTGCAGACAAAGCTTCAGACAGATTTATTTAGGGAGATTGAAATTTTCCACACATGAGAAATGCATTGAAGTAAAGAGAAGTTATGTTGAAAAATGATACTTATACTTTTATTCTACTTCCTCCCTAACTTGGTCAGGCCAGAAACTTAGTAACTACATTTCTTTAATATCAAAGGGTAGTGCATTAAATGGATAATCATGGATAAGTTAGACAATATGTGAACTTTTAGGATAAGGAAGAACAACTTTTCATAAAAAAGAAATTATACTTTTAAAATTATTTTGCATTAATAATTTTAACACCTTCAAAATATGATTCCTAGGCAAATAGCTTTACTTCACAAACCACCATACTGTTCTCTAAGATCACACAATGCTGCAATATGTTCTCCAACTTAACAAAATTAATTAAAATAGGTTATTTATTTTTAATGGGTATTATCACATTTTGGAGTAATGGCAAATGTTTTAGCAAAGGGAGATAATGCAGTTTTCCATAGCCCAACCTTTCATACTGTTAAATAGCTCATTAAACTATCTTAACAAAGTTATCAATAAAAAGGACAAATGAAGTAGGAGCAATTAAGCGAAAACAAAAGAATTATCCCAGATATATTCATAAAATAGATAAGTTGGCACACATTAGTTATAAAGTGTGTCCAGTACAATAACTATCAATAATAAATGTCAATATATCCTCACCCAATTAGAAATATGATTTTCATCTTTTGTACTAACTCTCCAAGTTATGTAACAATGAAAATTATGATGCTAGTGCATCTATGCATACATAGTATGACAACAAGAGAGATTTCCCACCCCATAGCCCATTGAGCCATGTCCCCGGCTATACCGAAGAGTATGGATGAGTATTTTCCATTAGGATGGTACCTAAAATTCAACCCTACCCGCCATTAGGGCTAGAGGCGATTATGTCACCTGGTGTGCTATTTCTAACAGAACAGCTTCCAGATTCACTGGTAAGTTGGTCTCACCGAGCATCGGCCTACTCATTCATTAACTGAAGTTAACTGGCAAGTGACCGCAGCATTTAGGGAGCTCACCTCACCACCCTCCCAGCGACAAAAAATGCATGAGGATTTCCTCTGCCATCAATATACACACTTGAACCACTCTCAGGTGGCATGCTGCAGCTGCAGGTATCCAATTTACCGTGGGTGGCGGCATCACATGCCCTGCAGAGTCCAACCCATTTGGACACTCCCCAAAGGAGGATCTCGAATAATCCAGCCCTGCATTCCTCAAGTAAAGCCAGAAGTACCAAGGGCACTCAGGGTCTCCATATCTCTCACTTGGAGCAGGAGCATCAGAAGAGCAACAACCGAAGCTGTGCTCTGCCTTATGGGTTATATATGACAAGACATATAGTTTTGTAAAATGGCATAATCAGCTATTAGAAACAATTCTGTGTTAAGAAAGGAGAGGAGAGGGGGGAACTGCCATTAAGAAATGTGAATATTTCCTAAACAAATTGTTAAGATATTCTAAAATAATCTTGCTAATTTGCACTATGTAATGAGATGTAGCTCATTATCATTGCATTATATTATTGCATCTTCATTTGTTTGCTGTTATATACAATTTGTATTTCATTTGTATAAGTCAAAACCTTTTATGGACAATAATATCATGACAGTAAACTTTGGAATAGCTAGATCTGAACTGGCCCGTCAAATTAATTTCTGCGGGCTGTGCTGAAATGCTTGTCTAACACTCTCAACTTTAGCTGCACAAACTATTTTTTTGCCACTTCCTTTCTTGCTTAACACAGAACCTGTTTCTAACAGCTGATTATGCCATTTCACAATGGAGCATTTGCATCAAATTCCTGCCTGAATCTTCTTTGCACTGCAATTGAGAACTTTATTTTGCTAACCATTAACATTTCGCTTTCTTCTGAACTGTGAATTCTGCCATTTTAACTTGATGTGTGGTTACACCACAAGCACACTAGCTTCATAATTTTCATTGTTGTTACAAAATTGAGAGTTTCTATAAAAAATAAGATTAAAATGAAAATATAATAATAATAATAATAATAATAATAATAATAATAATAATAACAACAACAACAACAACAATTTATTGCTGCCAATAGACTCTTTTACACAAGTTTCAGACATTGTCAAAATCTAAAGTTAACAAAGTGTGTATAAGTGTAAATAATTAGTTTAAATAATATAATTCATATAAAATTGTTAAGTATAGCATATTTCTAACTTAACTAAATAGTATGGGGGTAGGGAAAAATATACAGAATAATGTAATAAGGCAGGTTGGAAAGTATTTCCATGGGCTAGAATTGGAGTTATGAATTTAAAAGGAGTAGGATATGATAAAGAGGTAGAAAATGTCCAATGTGTGGTGAAACCAATATGGATTTTGATTGTTTATTATACTGTAGGCAAACAAAATTATGGAGAGAGAGTAGTGTTAACGCCCGTTTTTACTACTGAGGCACCACATGCGGTAATTATGGAGAGAACAGTGTTGGCAAACAAAAATGGGAGAATTTAAATGGGGAAATATTAATTAGAAAGGTTTTAACTGTAAAAGGAGAGAACAATATAAAAATGATAGGGAACTATTTAGGCAAAATTGGAGAAAAATGCATAAGAATGATTAAGAGGAAGATATAGGGAAATATAACCTCAGAAGTACAATAGGTCAGATAAGCTTAACAAGGATAGGATAATACAGCAACATAATGTTCACCATTACACTAATAACCTGGAGTTGTGTGTATTGGAATCATAATGTAAACAAGCAACTCTAGAAAGAAAACAAAGTAAGATTAGTATTATTTTTTGTGCATTTTTAAATCTTATTTTGTAATGGATAAAGTATGTATATTTGAATATAGTATATTATGTAGTCTATTGCGAAATGTTCGATAAATTTCAATTTCAAAAACTTAACTAAGTGAGGAGATATTCACATTTCTTATTGATAGTGATTCTATTGTACATACTATAAATGTGGCAACATTTTCTATGTTATATCAGCATTCATTAGTGTCCAAATTATATTCTGCACTTTACAAATGAGAAAATACATTAAAAATGCTCTTATTATGTATAGCTGGATGATATTTATACAAAATATTGGAATGTGAAAAGTAAAATTATAAATCGATTAAAATCAAATGGCCTACTGTCTGCTTAAACATTGAATTAAAAATGTTTTACATTTGAATGTGGTAATGTTAAAATCTATCTCTAGGTTTGTATCAGTAACTTGAACAGGATAGCTTAGGTGGTATAGCTTGGGACTCACATCTGGGAGAATATGGGTAAAATCCCTTGGGACAGGCCTTCCTGACTTTTTTTTTTATTTTCTTTTTCTTTCTTTCCCTATTCTGTGGTTCTTACAGGGTTGAAATAGCCAGAGTGAGATGGAAGTGTGGTATGATGGTGGCTTACAATTTGGAAAGGTATCAGCCCAATGCCTGATATTCAGGTGGCCCTTCTGAGGAGCTCAAATGGATTGGGGTATTCATTCTAGAAATAATGTTAGGGACCACATCCATGCATCACTGTAGATGCTGACTGTTCAGCTTCTCCCTCATCTGATCCCTTCCCCATAGAGTTGTCCTCACTGTGGATGTAGGCACAAATGGCTGCCCTTGAACAAGGGTGAAGTACTTAAATATCCTCCTCCAACTAACAATTCAATGCAATGTTAACATAAGCCTTTTCCTTCCCTCAAAAATATAAACAGTATCATACCATTAACAGTAACTAAGGACTACACTAGTAAAAATTAAATTAAAATAAACTTTTTCTAGCAGCATAGAAATCATGCCCCTCATTTTAAATTCTTGTAAGCATGTTTGTCTCCACATATTTTTGCAAGCAGTCAAGTCTGTAGAATTTCAATCAGAAAATCTCTGGTTGTGTAACCTCCCATTTATATTGTGGTACTCTAATCTGTACATTCTCTGTATCATTTAGTTAAAAATTAATTTTTCAATTTATTATGCATTTAATTAAATATAACCATGGATTAAAGACAAAAAAATACTGCAAAGAAAAAAAAAAAAACTTTTGAGTGGCATGACTTTAGAAAAGGAATTTTTAAAAATGTAAAATAATTAAGTCATATAAACTTGTTTGCTTTTCAACAAATGCATTTAGCTTAGTAATGCAGAATAATATATATTCTGAATCAGAATAAAAATTAATAATAATAATAATCTCACAAAAGCATTATATTGTATCGTTTTAGTTTTAATATATGCCTAAATAAATAAGTAATGGTTAACTTTGTATTTTTTTTAGAGGAACTAGTCATTACTTTAGTAACTTCCTTTTGCATTAGCAGTACATGCAAAATAATGAAGCTATTTTTAAATAAACTTTAAATAGCCAATTGATAACTAATATTAATTATGGAACTGGAATTTAGTACTTACAAACAGTTACTGTTGGCATTGAATTGGAGTAGAAGAGGAACATAACAAAGAAGAAAAGACACCCAACATTGCCAGAAACTTTAGTAGCATCATTTCCAACATTATAGTACATAGCTCCCAGGAGAAGTCCAACTGCAATGTGTGCCATTAGCCTCAACCTTGCCATATGCTGAAAATGAAGATGTTTGATTTAATGTAAATAGATGTACTATAACCACATATACCAAAATTGTGGAAACGAAATGAGGGTGTGAGAAAATTATTTGGATGATCTCTTGTGTATTGTGTTTTGCTACAAGTTATTGGTAGCATAAAATGCACAAAGGACAAAACTTAAGAAGTAAAATGTAAAAAAATCTCATTTTTTATTATTATTCTTGATTGAAAAGTAATTTATATTTGAGTCAGTAACATCTGTAACGGCTTACAGGCTTTCAAAATATGAAAATGTTCACTGGAAAGAATGATTAACCTTCCATAGAGTAGTCAATATGAAGAATATTTAAAATGAACAAGCCTTGCATTTTTAAACGCAGAGTTCATTTTTCATGCATACTAAAACAAGTAATGTACATATTAAAGGCAGACTTAGATACAGATAATGCTTGGCAGCAAGGTTCATATTAAGAGAGAGAAAAATGTAGCCAGTTCCTTAAGTAATGTCTGCATTTTAGATTAAAAATACTCTATCTACATTGGTGCAAAACATGTTCCCAGGAGAAATTCAAGATTTTGCTAAAACATATTAAAAATTAAAAAATGGCATTTAAAACATTTAGGAATTGTGTAAATTGTTTTCTATTGACCAAAACATTTCTTATACATTTGACTTTATTTTTATAAATAGATAAATTAACTCATTATAAATGGAAAAATTGAGCATGTTAAATAATATGTAATGTTTTGTGATATGAGTATATTCTACAAACAATATATGTTTCATTTCAACAGTTTACTAGGCATGCATTTTGCAGTACCATTAGATCAATTAGGATTTCTGCTGAGATTCCCATTTTATATTTACATCATTTTCTTTTCTCAGTTAGGTAAAGCATAAAGCCTAGCATTCCAACCCAATTAAAACTTACCTATATGTATTTTGTACTTAAGCAGTTAGCAGTTTGTTTTAGTTATATATATATATATATATATAATTCGTTTTATTTAAGGACGCTCTTTAACATCTCAGGTCATCAGTGTCCCATTCAATTCAGGGCGTGAAACGGCCAACACATTTTGCTCTAAGGCCTCTACTTTCATGTTTAAGGTTCTTTTTCGTGCCGTAAATGTACGACACAGGACCCATGGCTTTACTTCCCTTCCGAAGGAAGCCATATTTAGGATTTTTACGCCTGAAAAAATCCATCAATCCTGGCCAGGTTTGAACCCGCGACCTTAGGTTTAGAAGGCAAATATGGTTACCACTACACCACCAGGACCGACTGTTATATATATATAGAAGCAGAAAAGGATTAAACACTAAGAGAAAGTCACACTTGTAATCGCTATATTCTGAACTACTAGAGTTCTTCTTGCCATAGAGTCCTCCTCTTAGTGTTTTATCCTTTTCCTTTTCTGCTTCTATGATTATCATTAATTTAGTTACATTATTAATAGTGTTCCACTATTTTTCTTTTTTATATATATAGCCTGTTACATTCTTGAAAACATTGTTGTTACAGTGATAATGGCAGTTGGAATTCTATAATTTTGTACTTCATTAAGACAGTATCTGTCAAAAAGTCTGTCATGCAGGAGCAGCATAAACTAAGCTAATTCCTCAGCAAGGTGAATTTGTGGAGGCTATTACAGAGTGCTACAGCAAATAATTAGTAAAAAATATATCGTACATATGTATTTAATAAAATAACTTTTAGTCTGAAATATATATTTTTTTCTCATAGCTAATTATTTTATTTACATGTTATGTTGTTAGCTTCATTTTTCCTATTACACTTAGCTGTATAACAATGAAAATGGAATGTGATTTAACATTTATGCTACATAGTAACATTAAGCATATGATTGCTTGTTTTTGTGTGTTCTGAAAATGTTGTGTTCCCTCTGGCTACATTAATTGTGCACTACCAAGGTTTATAGAGTACATACTATGCTTAAGGTTTGTACGTCACTCCATCTCTCTCTGGAATTTGGCTTCTTCTGCTGCCATCCTGTACTTAGCCACATGATGGCCACTGTCTGTAAGTTAAATCCGATTATTCCTCCATGCGAAGACTATTCCCCCATACCCTTTCACATGGCATCGAGTTTATTGCTTGGCACTGTACCCAAATGTTAATGCCCCCTATATGTCACCTCACCCCCCCTGGGTTACCTTAATGGACATCCTTGGAGATTACATAAATTCGGTTTTCAGGTATATCCCCACTCCTAATGGTTTTATTTCCCTATTTTAGAAACTATTTTTCTTATTTTATTTCAATGGCATATGCTGAGTTTCATTGAGAATAAACAAAAATTGCGACCGGTAGAGCGTTGACACACACACACACATATATATATATTTAACAGTCATTTTTGGTACCTAATAAGTATGATCAATGAAGATTTGAAGAAATTTTTCAAAAATCTGTTCATGGGTACCACTGCATTAGCTACTTACCTTTGGAATTTGCTAAAACTTGGAAGGAATTTCACTTATTTATACATTGAAAATTTATAAGTTACTGAAGTACTTTTGAAGAATGTGATATTAGTGTATCATCACAAGAAGGGTTCAGAAAGCACCATTGAAAGGCAAACTAGCTGAATTTGGAATTATTCTAGTAATTCTCTAATAAAAATAATAAACTAAACTAAAAAAGGATAAAGCAAATGTAATATGTAAGAAAGTCTTTCAGAAATAAAGAAATATGAAATTTTGTAATAAAATTGTAATTATTTAGCATTTAAAATTAGAGCATTTCTAAAACAGTTCAAGTTACCCTTACCAAATCTCGCATGGTGCAAAGCAAGGATCTTTTCAGTAGAATGTAAAACTGATAATACCATGGAATGTTGAAGTCTCCTTGATTTGAAATTGTATTTTTCTTATGGCAAGGTTTTTTTTCCCTGTTGTTGCTGTTTAACATAAATGCTAAAAAGAAAAAGAAAAATGTTATTACAATAAAAATACAAAAAACTGTTATATTGTCAACTGTAATATCTCTATTTGAATTGCAAAGAAACAATATCACTCCTTTAAGGAATTTATATATTTATGTTCAATAATCTTCAAACTTGTTTTCTAGTGAAAAGGGAATATAACTTTCACTGGGGGAAGACATGTATTTGTGAGAGGTGGCGAAAGAGTGTTTCAAGATTGGCATTAAAAGGTGTGATTCATTCAAAATATGGTCTGATCCATATGAAATTGGTCACTAAGGAACTGTACAAATTAGTATTGGCTTGAAAAAAAATTATGTAACACACACACATATACATGCATGTGTGTGTGTGTGTGCGCAATTTTGAAATCCATTTTTCTTTAAGTCCAATAGTTTTCTTGTTTTAATGCAATAACTTTATTGTATATTTGTGATTAATAAATGACATTAAAAGGACTAATGCTAGACATTTACATTTTTTTTGATTTTATAGCTAATTGCACATCATCTATAAATGTATGTGTGCTTTATTTTCACAGGGACATAAATTAGTTATTCATATTTTACTGACTTACCTATGGAAAACAAAAATAAAAATATTGTCTGATTGCTCTCTCTTGCTCCCTCTGGTCAAAAGTATTAATATGTTCTGTCAAAGAGAACTCTTATAAAAAATAATTACTTGCATATTTGGAACATGCAGTCTTGTTAGTTGCATCCATGTGCAAAACCCAAGCTAGGCGAAAGTGCTGCTTGTGTGACAACTATTGGCATGCAAGACAGGTATAAGAACTTTATTTCTAAATATTAATTTTTTTCTTATACTTATTTATCTTAAGGCATAAATTTGAAAATTATATTTATTTGTTTTAATAATAAGCAATTTTGCCATATTTTTATTGTTCATTACCTTTGTATGGAAATTGATCAGATATGCATAAAGCAAATTTCTTCTAGCCTTGTAAATTAATGAATGTGTTTTACAAATAACGTTTTTAGCAAAATATGAGCTTTAAAATTAACCTTATAAAGAGTTTGAGAACTATGTCTCTATAAAACAAGAAATTTTAATAAAAGAGATAAATTTTGATGAATTTTTACATGAAAGTATTAGACCTAGAATGTCAGTTTCACAATAGCTTTCATCTTTTTACATTATAATCAGATATCAGATTTTAGAGCAAATACTTATTTTGTTTCTTTAGAAGTAAGGGGGGAAAAATAATTAATAATGTTTCATGAAAATTCAAAGCTATTCATAGACTTTTATAGTGCTCTAAATGCTCTAAAATAGTTGTTAGAGTGTAATTTTATAATATTCTATTTAAAATGTCTAAATCGATGTAAAGTTTCGTTATTTTACTATTTATTCATATACTTATTCGTGTGAGCAATATTAAATGTGAGTTTTTTGATTAATACTACCAGGAAATGCAACAATTGGTGGAACGTTGTATTTTATCAAATAGAATTTCAACAACAATACTTTATAATGATTAGTTTGAATGTCTGCTAGCCTCTTTCCCTTTCCTTATTTGTGTTGGGAAGTTTGAAATGGTAGGACGTTATCCTGTGCAGATTAATATGCCAATAGATAAAAGTGCAAAATCTTTGCTGATCTGGAAATGACTTAACATAATTTCTACACTTTAATTACAATGGAAAAATAATATCCTGCATAATTTGTAATAAATAGGTATGTTACAATAGTTTAAGTATATTTTAATGAGTAGGCCTGTATAATATTTATGCATTGGTCTGAGATGAAATTCTTTTAAAGACAACTACACTTTGAGCTTTTAAATTACGATTGTTAAGGTATTTATGGATCATTAACATTTTGTTGCTCAAACCAAGTAATCATTTTGTGATAGAAATATGGCAATATATCATTTGAAATGTTATTTGTTAAATTCTACACTTTTTATATTTAGAAACAAAAGAAATACCACCTGAGGCAGCATGTGCAAGGGGCAGGATATGGCAAAAGCTCAGCAGAAAAATCAAAGCAAACAAATGCTACTGACACAATGTACTTCATTCAACCCCAGCAGCAATTTCTATACAGACTTAACCAGGATGTTTGTTGCTTTGAACATTCCATGGTATGCAATTGAAAATCTCATTTTAAGAGATTTTTTGCAAAAATACTGCAAACAAAAATTATTTAGACAGAATGTATAATGAAACTTTAGCATCCATTTTGGAGGAAATAAGGTTTTTTTTTTTTTTTTCCATATTGAATAGTGTTTAACACTGGTTTTTACTACTGAGGCACCACAGGCGGTGGACACTGATGATACATGAGATGAAATGATAAATTAGAAAAGGATATTTTTTAAGGAAGGAAACGTTCCCCAGCATTTGCCAGTTATGAGGACTGAGGAAAACCTGGAAAAAACCCCAGTCCTGGTGAGATTTGAACCCCAGACCTCCCGCTCATGAGTCTGCACCTTAACGACCTCGGCCACCCATGGCGGTAGGAAGGAAATAAGGTGATCTTATATATGAATCTTCTCTATAGGTGAAATCTCAGATTTTTTGAATAGATATATACAGTATGATGGATAACCCTTCTTTTCCCCGGCAATAAAGATGGTTCTAAAATTCTATTGTTTTGTACTGATGCTACTTGATACATCAGTATGAAGTTACTGCAGTTCAGCTCTTAAAACTTTTTATCCTAACACAATTCAAGTAACCTGTTTAATTTATGACCTTCACAGGGTTTCTGAAACAATCAGAACAAATTTGCTCTTGTCAATTCACTCATTTCCAATGTGAAAAAATGTTTATGCAAAGCTTCATCCAGGATTTCAATGTTCAGAGCGAAAAGCCCAGATATTCTACTCCCACCTCAGCCTGTTGTAACACTATGGGGATATGTATTCAGTCAGTAGTGTATTTTTTGAAATACTTTAAAGAAAGGGGAACAATTATTGAAGAATTACCTGAATCTGATACTGCAGCGTGTGTGAAAGTAGTGAAAGAGTGTCTGAATGATCACTCATTGAAAAAAGTTATTGCTTACATAATATCAAACTTTTCATTGATAGCTGGAAGTACTGAACCCTTAGAACTTAACAATTTCTTTGTAGTCAAAAAGCAATAGTGAAGAATGCCCAGGAGAAAATAAAATTGTGCTTTGGAGGAAACAGAGGAAAAGTTAAAAGTAAGTGAGACAATTTACTAAATAAGAATGTAGGATTTCCACCACTGGAAAAAATGTCAAGATGTAAATAAATGTTCCATTAGATATTGATGTTTCTACTATAGCTGATTTAGAATTTGCTGCTCTGACATCTGTTGCAGTAGAAAGAAAATTTTCTGCTTTGAAAATGATTCTGGTATATAAAAGGCAAATATTAACTGTGAAGAACTTAGAAAAAAATCTGACAAAGTACTGATAATTATGAAAGAGATTGAGCATGGAAATAAATTTCGAAAGCTTCCAAAGTATATTTAATCTTTTTTTTAAATATATTCAATTTGTGCAGCTGTGTTTGTATAATAGAGTTGTCTGCCTCCATTTCTTAAATTTTCTGTCTTTTGTACAGTAATGTATAATTTTAATGAAATAGGTTTAAAGCTTTAGTAAAATGTGCTTAAAATGCCTAATTTCACTGAAATAGGGCCTAATTTATTAAATTTTAAAGCTTATTTTAGGCATGTAAAACTGCAACTTCTTGTGCTTAAAAATCTGATGTCTAATTATAATACAGTAGAACCTCTGTCCTGATGAAGTAAAGTGGAGAAGTTGTTAGAGAGAGAAAGAGAGATAATCTAGACAATTATTTTCTTATCTTATTTTGAAGAAATCCCATCACTTTTTTCTGAATTTTACTACCAATAATTTTTTTTCTGTTGTCTGTTCTAATTCTATAAAGTAAAACAATGTCCAAGAGTAAAGTATCATCTTCTTTGTCCAAAAATTGCACAAGAGTCTCCATTGATTAATAACGTCCCATAATGTTGTGACATAATTCATGGTGGATTGAATCAAATCTCACCAATAGGAAACAAGTAGTGGATCTACAATATGAAAAACAACTGAGAATAAGTAACCATCGATCAAATACAAAAGAAATTATGAGATGTGCTCCTCAAGGTTGAGTATTAGGGCTTCTGTTATTTTTAGTGTATATAAATGACTTGCCTAATAATATTCAAAAGGCTGATATGGTTCTTTTTGCAGATGATACAAACATTCTTGTAAAAGGAGATAATGATACTGTATTGCAAAATAAAGTAAACACAATCATGAATAGGCTCAATAACTGGTTTAAAATAAATGAACTAATCATAAACAATGAAAAAACTATTGCAATGACATTTCATAACTGGCAATGTAAAAACAGTATTGAACCTCAAATTATATATGATGGAAACATTATTGAATACAAGGGAAAAACAAAATTCTTAGGTATACATATGACTGAAAACCTTAAATGGGATACTTACACTCATCATTTAGGGATTAAACTTAGTTCTGTTTAATGGATATCATTGTATGATTAGTTGAACTACACACTCTTAAAGCTTCACTTACTTTTTATAAATGTATGGAACCGGTTTCGAGAACATTTTGTTCCCATCTTCAGCCATGCTAAGGTTCAACTGTCGGATCATTCGTTGAGCTGTGGGAATGTATATTCTGCTCTGGTGGCGGTGTGATAAACTTGTAGTTTATGTTTTCAACCCCGACAATGTCGAAGTTCATTATGCTGTTTTTGTATTTGTAGATGTAGATTTTCTCCCAGGTTGCTAATTCCGTAGGTCCTTGTACTGATTTTAATAATTTTGTTTTATTTATTATGTCGTGATTTTGTGTCCAAAAATGATATGCTACTGCTGATTTCTCTATTTGCTTGTACTTTATGTTCCTGAAATGTTCCTTTAACCGTGTGCCAATGTTTCTCTTTGTTTTCCCTATGTAGATTTTTTCACATTCTGCACAGTTTATTTTGTAAATACCTGATTTTTCTTCTTGTGGAATACTGTCATTAACATTATCTATCAGCAAATTTTGAACATTAAATCTATTAATCGGTGCCAACCTGATATTAAAATCTTTAAGAATATTCTGAAATTTTTTTGTGGCCCATGGATGATATGTGAATTTTTTAAAAGTAAGTTTATCTTTTTTTGCTGAAAGTGTTGTGGTTTCTTTGATATGTTTTTGTCTCTTGAATTTCTGCACCTTTTTATGTACTAGTTCTTTCTTAAAACCATTTTTAACTGCTGTTTCTTCTATTTGTTTGTATTCTTTAAAATATTCTTCTTTGCTAATTTGTAGGTTAACTAGCCGGTGTGTTAAACTGTTAATTACTGCATGTTTGTGTGCTGTAGGGTTTAAACTGTCAGCTTTTATGTGATTATCTGCATGTGTATTCTTTCTGTATATTCCAAATTTAAGTTTTTCTTGGCATTTCATTATTTTAATATCCAGGAATGGCAGCATGTTATCTGTTTCTATTTCGTATGTAAATGAAATGTTTTTATCTTGAATATTTAGAAGTTTTAAGGCATCGTCAATGAGTTTTTTGTCAACTATGGCAAATATATCATCCACATATCTGTACCATACCTTAAATATGAATGGAAACGCTGTGTTGATGTGTGTTTCAAATCTACTCATGAAGAGGTTAGCTAGAAATGGAGATAAGGGGCTGCCCATTGTAAGTCCTGCTTCTTGTTTATAAAATTTTCCTTTGAAAGTGAAAAAGGCTTGGTTTATGCAAATTTCTGTCAGTTTGATGTATTCTTTAATGTGTATATCATTAATTCCACTTGTTTTTAGCCAATCATGTAGATAAATCAGGAGTTTTTCTTTTGGTATGCTAGGAAACATAGTTCTGTTTGTTATTAGCGCAAAAGTCTAAAAAGGACACTGAATTTATTAGGATTGAAAAATGTATATTTTGCTCATTTTTATAGTCAATTAAAATATGGAATAAAATTTTGGGGAGAAAAATGTGAGAGAGTATTTAAAATCCAGAAGAGAGCAATAAGAGTTATAAGTGGAATAGATAGTATGGCATCCTGTAGACTCTATTTTAGGAAACATATTATACTACCATTAGCCTGCCTGTTTATAATAGAGGTCGAAAACCATATTAAGAGACATCAGGGAGAATTATGTACAACTATAGATATTCATTCTCATAATACAAGAAGGAAAAATTACCATGTTCAGATATGCAGGACAAATATTTTAAAAAATAATCTCTCAAATGTAGGCATTAAAATGTATAACAAATTACCAATAAATATTAAAGAAATGACCAATATATAACAATTTAATAAAGAAGTTAAAGCCTTTGTACTACAACATATCTTTTATTCAGTAAGTGAATATATGGACTTTAAATAAGGCATATTATAAATCTCTTATAATTACTAAACTTGTATATTGCTTATAGTATATTCTGGACGAAGCCCATATCATGTAAATTATCCAAATGGTGAATAAAGTATTATTATTATAACTAATTTTTATTTATTTATATATTCTTTTTAAAATCTCAGGTCATCAGTATCCCATTCAATATGGGATATGAAACAGTTGATAAATTTTACTCGTAGTCTTCTTCTTCTTCTTCTTCTTCTTCTTTTTTTCAGGTTTAAGGTTCTTTATGTCCCATAAATATATGACATGGGACCCACAGCTTTACTTCTCTTCTGAAGGAAGCCATACTTATGGTTTTTGTGCCTGAAAAATCTGTTACTCTGGCCAGGATGGAATCCATTATTGTGGGTTTAAGAGGTAAGTAGGGTTACTGCTAGGCCACCAGGACTGACATTAACTAAATTAAAACACCATCTCACCATTATTAACCCTTTCTTATAATTTTCAGTTTCATTTTTATATACAAACTTTGCAATTTCTCTGAACTGATAGTGAAGAATTATGGGGTCAAATTCCATAACAAAGTGAAAAACTGGGTTACAAGCTTCATGGTTAATGTGAATGACCAAAGTGTTGAAAGAAGACATAGTTAAACATGATTTCTGATTTATTGTTATATAGTCCTCAAACAAGTTTCCTTGTTAGACCCATGATGTTAAAGCACACAAATTGAATTATAGCAAGCAAGGCTTTCACATTAATTACAGCAAATTATTAATGAGCAGAAAAACACTGGATAATCTGATGATCAGTTAATTAAGAGGTGGGTAATTGAGGTTCTGCTATAGTATAAAAAATATACATTAACATTTAAAAATTAGGTGGTCAATTCTAATTTTCTGCCCAATTTCATATGGAATTGCTCATATATGTACTGCAGGTTGGAGACTTCCATCAAGTACTCATCTCTTATCAGTTACATTAATTTCCATTTATTACAAAGTTTAGATGCATAATGGTTTTTCATATGCTAATATGAAGTATTAATTGAAATTATTCTTTCTATATTACAATACTGTAATCAGAAGTTTTCATGTCCAAGAAAATTATGGGATCAATAATGAAGGTTATAGGTGAGATGTATTCTTGTAATATCACTTTTTGAAACGTTATTCAAATTTGATATTATTGTATAATTTAGTTGAGCTACACACTTTTAATGCTTCACTTACTTGTCATATGTATAAAACTGGTTACGAGAACATTGGTTCTCATCATCAGGTAACATTCAACTGGTGGATGATTCATCAACATCAACACAGCTTTTCCATACATATTTAAGGTATGGTACAGATATGTCAACAATATATTTGCCATAGTTAACAAAAAACTCATTGATGATGCCTTAAAACTTTTGAATATACAAGATAACATATTGTTTACATATCAAACAGAAACAGATAACATATTGCAATTCTTAGATATTAAAATAATGAAATGTCAAGGAAATTTGGAATATACAGGAAGAATACACCTG
This sequence comes from Metallyticus violacea, assembly GCA_030762175.1. NCBI lineage: Eukaryota > Metazoa > Arthropoda > Insecta > Mantodea > Metallyticidae > Metallyticus > Metallyticus violacea. The sequence continues at coordinate 50,840,921 of CM060834.1, forward strand.
CAGATAATCGCATTAAAGCGGACAGTTTTAACCCCACAGTGCACAAACATGCAGTTATCAACAGTTTAACATACTGACTATTTAACCTACAAATTAGCAAAGAAGAATATATTAATAAATACAAACAAATGGAAGAAACTGTGGTTAAAAACAGTTTTAAAAAAGAACTGGTACACAAAAAAAATGCTGAAATTCAAGAGACAAAAACATATCAAAGAAACCACAACACTTTTAGCAAGAAAAGATGAGCTAATTTTTAAAAAATTCACATATCCATATTGTACAAAAATTTTCTGAATATTCTTAAAGATTTTAATATCAGGTTGGTACCGGTTAATAAATTTAATGTTAAAAACTTACGGATAGGCCATGTTAATGACAGTGTTCCACAAGAGAAAAAAGCAAGTATTTACAAAATAAATTGTGCATGATGTAAAAAACTCTACTTTGGAAAAACAGAGAAACATAGGCACATGGTTAAAAGAACATTTCAAGAACATAAAGTACAAGCAAATAGAGAAATCAGCAGTAGCATATCATTTTTGAACACAAAATCACGACATAATGAATAAACCAAAATTATTAAAATCAGTACAAGGACCTACAGAACTAGCAACCTGGGAGAAAATCTACATCTACAAATATAAAGATAGTCTAATGAACTTCAACACTGCCAGGGATGAAAACATAAACTACAAGTTTATCACACTGCCACCAGAGCAGAATACACATTCCCAAAGCTCAACGAATTATCCAACAGTTAAATTTTAGGTGATGATGAGAATCAGTGTTCTGGAAACCGGTTCTATACATATGACAAGTAAATGAAGCATTAAGAGCGTGTAGTTCAACTAAATCATACAATAATATCAATTATATGATTGGCTTCACTGTGCAAGTTCCAATTTACATTTTAATTATTCAAATTTCTTTGAGCTGAGAATTCTTTCTGTGACAGGTGAATGCAAATCGCTTTCTCACATATTTCTTTTACATGTAAACAAATATTTTTAATATTTTTTTTAACATTATGACCATTGGCTTGGGCAGCAAAAAGCTGCAAAAGCAAATTTAAATCATGATGTTGCATAAATGGGGTTTTTTCCTAGAATTTTTCCCATTCTTGAAAAGGCAAATTCCAAATAAGTAGAGGCATCAAAGGATTCTTGGATTATGATCATAATCATGGTCATCATCAATTCAATTATCCATTCATCTTTGGCAATTCATGTGGGAAATTAAACGATTAACTGATTAACTCCCTCTGCATATGAAAGAAAAGGAGAAGGGGGGAAAAACCAGCTGGAACAGGCATTTTAAAGCATAAAAACAATATTGTAAGTGTAATAATAATAATAATAATAATAATAATAATAATAACTACATGCTGTTAACTTTGCAAGAACACACTATGTAGGTGCAAAAAATGTTAAAGGGTTGCGAACGTAACAGTATAAATTTTGTATTAGATAATGAATGGCATTGAATTGAAGAAGAAAATGAATGTGATAATTTAAGAGGGGAGATGAGAGATGTTTACCACAAATTCTGCCTTTAGCTGCATTGCAGCAAGTTACAGCTGAAAGAAAAACAATATAAAATAGAAAAATTATGTTACTTCATGTAAAAAACTAATCTAAATAGAAAATGGACCATTAATTAGCATTGTATTGTTAAGGTTACTTACTTTCTTCATTGGCATCTTCAGATAGGTCTAATAATTCTTCTCCATGGTATATAGTGTATTTCTGTCTATTGACTGCTATGAGATCTTCAATATTACTCCCCATCTCTCTGCATGCCACCTCTATTGCTGCAATGATGTTAAATTATCAGTCATAATGCTTACAGCTAGATATTAACATAAAGATGTATGTAAATATTATTAGTTTCATGTCACTCGAGATAACACCCTTAAGAAAAAATTAAAGGCATTTAAATATTACAAAATAATAACATATATTTAAATAATAAATTTCTTTAATTGTTATCATTGTATGATTCAATTGAACTACACACTCATAAAGCTTCACTTACTTTTCATAAATGTATGGAATGCTCTCGAAACTGGTTCCATACATTTATGAAAAGTAAGTGAAGCTTTAAGAGTGTGTAGTTCAACTGAATCATACAATGATGTCAATTAATATAAATAGCTTCACTGTGCAAGTTCCAATTTACATTTAAGTAATAAATTTCCTATTCATACACCAAATGATCTAACTAGTGAGGGGGTTAACTCCAGCTTTTATTTGCGAAGATTATATGCCACAAGAAAACAATTTATACTTTAATAATACTTTATACTTTAATAATAAGGAAAAAGTATTCATTGTTTAGAAAAATTTACAAATAAATGCACTTTATTTTTTTATCTTATATGTGGAAACTTGTAAAAATATTAAACACCACAAAAATAAAAATTTCATGTAATAAGAAAAGCTCTTGATCCATTTGAAAAGAAACCTATACACATTACTGCACAATAATGAAAACAGCAATTTTGAGTGTTAGGTAAGTTAAATATCCTATGCATATATTATAAATTTATAACACACAATAAATATCTCCAAAACAAACAGGATATTTGCCAAGAAGCAAATACATGTTTAAAACTTATGCAGAATTTTAGAATGTTCCATTTAGAACTTGCATATTTTGAAATTTCAATTATGATTTTGTAGCTTTTCTGCATGAATAAATCAAATTATTCAATACTCAGTTCGATAAATGCAAAGTAAAATACAATTTTTGGATTCATATGGTCAACTATCACCCTATACTATTTTGTATGTGTATTAATTATAAATTTTTCTACTTATATTTTACCATAATTTAAATTGCTGACTGTCCTATTGATCCAAAATCCACATTAGTATAGTTATTAGGATATTGGATTTATCCACACAATTAAAAATAATCATCTGTAATAATTTATTTATTTCCTTTACTTGCTTATTGATCTCTCAATGATTCCTTCTTCATTTTCCCTAAATAATTTTCCTGTTTCTTTTACTGTACAAATTCATTATCTTATTTCCAATTACTTATGGTGGAAGATCACTCCATTTCTACAAAAATGATTTCTGTCTCAATAATATAACTTTTGGAGTTACAAAGCTATAAGCAATGGAGTGATAATAAATCCTACACTAATGTATTCACCATGTTTGCTAAAAGACAAAAATTTATAAGAGAGGTTTCCACATTGAAAAACATCAAGGAAAAATACAAATTCCAAACTTTTCACATACATCCAACTTTACCACAACAAATTTAAGAGAATATTCAAAGAATCTGGCATATGTTAGACCCAAAGAACAAGTAAAATATCAAAAATTTATTAGGTAGCACAGTAAAAGACACCACACCAACAGAACAGAAATCAGGAATTTATGAAATCAAATGTACAGATTGTGATCAGAGATACATCGGAAAAATAAAGAGAAATTTGGAGAAAAGAACGGTTTAGGAATATTCTTTCTAAGCACGCTGATAAATCAACAGTATTGCTATGAAATTAAACCAGAGGCTAAGCTACTAAAAATACTGCACAGCATACTTAAGGAATTTTGATTTTCCACTGATGTACGAACTGAGCAAGTTCCTACTAGAACCATCAGAGACAAAGCATCTTGGGATCCAGCTATCAATTTGAGTAATCGGTCAACAGCTGATTGCTGAAAGTGAATGCTTCCAAAACATGTCCTAGTGTTATTAAGTGGAATTAGTGTGAACATGTTGAGTACATTAGTGTAGTGAAATATGTTTTATTATTAAAGCCACCAAATATTTCTTGCACTTCAATGCATTTGATCCTGAGCTTAATTTCTTTCTAAAAACCATTTGCTTTTGATTAGTATTTGCATATTTCTTTAATACCAATCCTTTCCAAAATTTTAATTTTATAGAGCCAGGTATCTCTTTGTTTTATTATAAGAAAGGCATGCCATAAATTATCATGGTCATTGAGAATTTTAAAATTGAATGCCTCATTTTTTAATATTTCTTTTAATAAATAGGGTAAGGAGGAAGCAGTTTTCATGTCATTTTTTAAAAGTAAGTCAGAAATTCATTTAAATAAATGAATATAATGCCCAGAAGAAAGTCTCCTATTAACAAGAAAAATTAAAGTTGCTCAATGCTGCTTACTTGTTGGGCATGGTTGCCTATCAGAACATCTCTTCAGGATGAAATTAGTCCAGGACAGCCATTGTGTAAGGATGTGAATACTATGTTAAACAAAGAACATCTAAAATGCAGCCATCTTGATAGCAACAACCAAATGAAAAATAATTTGGGAAGCTAGGGAAAAATTATAAATATCAGCATTCCTATTGGCTAACTGCTGACTAGCAACTGACTAACTGACCTCCCTCCTATTTACGCTTACAATTACTTACCAAAATCAGCAGCTAACCTCTTATTTATGCTTACAATTACTTACCAAAATCTGCTCTGTTGTAATACTGTGGGTAGTGAAATCCAGCTTCTTCAAAAACTTCTGTCATTTTTCCAAGAGGACCACTATATAGACACTGGCCTTCGCTCAGCACATAAAGATCGTCAAACATCTCAAATATTCTAGAGCTTGGTTGATGTATTGAACATACGATAGTTCTGCCTGTCTCTGCCAAGCTCTTCAAATGACTGATAATTTGATATGATGAAGAACCATCCAATCCACTGCAATGTAATTTGTGTAAGTTTAATAACACTTTTCTTTGGACTGCATTAAAAATATATATAAAAATTGTAGCTTTTTATGAATTTGGCATCAAAATGCTGTGATCTGAATAACCAGTCTATTAAATGGAATCTTTAGTGAAATGTGCATGCAGGAAAGCATATCTCTCATTTCAGTATTTAATACCACGAGTGTACAGTAATTTAAAATATCCAAGATTTACATTGTTAATCTTTTTACCTGGTAGGTTCATCAAAAAACATGATAGGTGGATTGGTTATTAGCTCCAGTCCTATGGAAAGCCTTTTTTTTTCCCCACCAGATAATTTCGCCGTTGGAGTATTTATGGATTTCTGGAGACCCAGGATTTCCAGAATTTCTTGTACCTAGTTTAAGGAAAGAACTGTGATAAATATGGTACGTGTGTGACTGAAAGGATTAAGTTTAAAACTTAATGTGATTCATTCAGCTGAAAGAAAAGACGTATAGGTACATTTCTAGCATATTCTGCAACATGTGTTAATTATGAACTCCCATGTATATTTATAGGAAAAACCTTCAACTTGCCTTCCCTTGTTTATGACAAATTGCAGCAATTTACTATTCAACAAAATTAATAAGCAATACATGACCACACAGAAATTTTTTGCAAACTGATATATTTGTCAGATTATCTTGACATTTGATAATAAAACCAATTTAGTTTTCAGAACAACTGCTATTTACAAATCTGAAAGAAATGTTTCCATGCCTTCCTATAGACCACCTGACAAAGTTTATTTAGAATCGAACTATTCTTAAGGAAATTGTGTTTTTAAACGTATAACTCTGTTGAAATTTAAGTTCGAGAAAGACACCGGTAAATAATGAATTCATAACATAATGATCAAATATGGCAAGTTATGATTTATCCTGAATGACACAAGATTCGTCCAAAGTCAGAACCAAAGGCCGAGCAGTTATTATTATTATTATTATTATTATTATTATTATTATTGTAGATTATTTACTACATTAGCAATAATGACGGATATTCGTCATTTTTTCAATGGCATACCCGGAGGCATGCATTTGGTCAACCATTTCCTGTATCTTTTAGTTTTTGGAATCCAAAATAGAAGTAAACGGTGTTTAATAGTTTCCTTCAGTGTAGGTAGACTTCGCAAAATTAATAACCGAACCTGCCTCAGTTGTTAAATTTGCTTCTTTTATAAAAGCAAGCAGAACGGTACTCTGGCCGTGAAGTTTACCTTTAAGTTATAATTTTGTCTTAATGTAGAACCGACAGGGAAGTCTCTAAACGCGCTGTGATGCTGTCGTGGTGGCGTTAGAGGTTACTGGCCTTGAACTACAACAGTATTGGATGACACAAAACAAAATGGCTTACCATTTTTTTCCACTAAAACAAGCTTATCTTAACACTCCTTGAATGATCTATTTTCATTTTCATATTTGCGTTTTTTAGAAAGCATTTTAAGACACGGACTACTTGTACTACGAGGGTAAGTCAGTAAGTAAGTTACAAATGATACAAAAGTCAAAAACAAATAAGATTACTGATTTGAAAAGTACGTTGAATTCTCAACATAATCTCTCTGTGCATTGAAGTAGTTATATAATCGTTTCACAAAACAACGGCGTCTTTGTGTTGATGTCGGAACCAAGTGGCGACAGCTCCATTGTCGGGAAAATGTTCACCAGATGGATTCCCATTTGATTGATTTTAGTTTATTTACGGACGCTCTTTAACATCTCAGGTCATCAGCGTCCTATTCAACTCCGGGGTGAAACGGCCGGTAAATTTTTCTTAGAGGCCTCTTCTTGAGGTTCTTTTTCGTGCCGCCAATGTACGGCACGGATCCCTTCCGAAGGAGGGCATACTTACGATTTTTACGCCCGAAAAATCAATCGATCCTGGCCGGGATTGAACGCGCGACTTGGGTTTAAAAGGCAAGTATGGTTACCACTATACCACCAGGATCGAACAAATGGTAGTCGCATACAACAATCGGGGCTATAGGATGCCAGAGGACGCGCCTTATCAAGCAAGCTCAACACGCCTTTGGCGGAAAGTCCTGATCGCTGCCGTTGAATGGCCTTCTGGAGTTTCCATAGGATGTTACAGTAGGAGTCGGCATTTACAGTGTATGCTTGAGGCTGGAATGCGTGAACAGCATGTATTCGTGACCATTCAACTGGGTGACTGAGCATAACTTTATCGGCAAATGGTATCACTTTTTTTTTTTTTTTTTTTTTTTTTTTTTTTTTTTTGCCACAAACGACGCAGGATGTATTCATTGCATCGAGGCACGCTTTGTATAATGGTGTCCGCCAGACTCATCATCTGTAACAATAGCGATTGAGACGCTGCAAAGTCAGACTTCTTTGCATTTTGGTTGTGGGATCAGTACGCGCGGCACCAATTGTGCACGGGCTGTGAAAACCTAATCTATGATACATTATGAGGTAGACCATGCCGTGTAAACAACTAATAGCATCGGCTATAGTATCTATAGTTACCCTCATATCTACTCGGATTAAGACCTCAACTCGTAAATTCGCCTCTGTGGCAATCTCCGTTGGCCTTCCGACGCGATGTTATTTTTACATGCGAGTCCGCCCTTCAGATTTTTTTTTTTTTTGATTGATTTATTTGTGGACGCTCTTTAACAGCTCAGGTCATCAGCGTCCCATTCAACTCAGGGCGTGAAATGGCCGACAAATTTTGCTCAGAGGCCTCTCTTTCAGGCTTGAGGTTCTTTTTCGTGACGTAAATGTACGACACGGAACCCACGGCTTTACTTCCCTTCCGAAGGAAGCCATACTTAGGATTTTTAGACCCAGGAAAAATCCATCGGTCCTGGCCGGGTTCGAACCCGCGATCTTGGGTTTAGGAGGCAAGTATGGTAACCACTACACCACCAGGACCGACCCGCCCTTCAGAGAAATACATTCAACTGTATTCTACGGCGAGAAAATGGGAAATATTTCTGTATGAATATTCTGATTCCATACTTTTTGCCCACAAAAAACACACAACGAAGCACTGCTTGAAAGTTTTACATTCACTCAGAGGTGCCACCTTACAATTGCCTGTTTTGCTATTGTAAACATCGATTGTTTCACATCAAATGTCACCAATTGCCACAGGGCTAATGCTGCTATCTAGTGGGAATAGCCTCAAATGCCTCATTCAGACACGCTGTGTCCCACATTCAACTTGTAACTTAATGACTGACCCTCGTACTTTCACAAGCTTTTACGATTCCAAATACATCAATCTCAGAACTGAGTTGAAATTTGGTAAATGGCACTGGGACGTTAATTCTTACTAAATGCATATGACGGTAGACCTGACTAGTGATTTTTTAAATAGTGTTTAACGCTCGATTTACTGCTGAGGCATTACAGGCGGTGGACACTGGTGATAGGTGAGATGAAATGATAAATTGGGAAAGAAGTTTTTTTAAAGAAGGAAACGTTCCAGTCCTAAGTTTTAGGGTACCGCCCTGGCATTTTCCAGCAATGAGGACTGGGGAAAACCTGGAAAAAATCCCGAGTCATGGAGGACGACCTTAGCGGAAATCGAATCCCAAACCTCCTGCTCACGAATCCGCGCATTTAACGACGTCTACCATCCATGGCAGTCTGACTAGAGATGTATTACGCCTGCTTTGTCTACCGTCTTAACAAAGATCAGTGAAGGTATGATGACGTGAGTCTATATTACAGCATTGCCAACTTGCCAGGCATGGTTGTCCTATTTACAGCAATAACATAAAGCTGAAATTTATTTATCTATTTTTGAAGATATGCTCAAGAATGGGAAAAGCGCCGCTCTGGGGCCACGTCTGTTATAACATTTCTGACAGTTGTTTAACGCGCTGAACGAAACAATAACCGTAATCAAGTCCTTGCTTCACTAAACTCGTCTTTCCGCAGCGAATGTACAGAGTATGACGTAGCAGTTGTTAAGTGTAATAGGCAGTATGAGCCCCCCCCCTTTTTTTTTATTTAACTGTTCTATCTTCATATATCGCGCACCAGCAGCAACTAGAGGGAATGAGCCTGTGTTCTGCCCGATATGGTAAGTCTTGAACTGAACTGATTGGATTGTTTGGGGCAGTGGATTAATCGTAATCTTAACTTTTCTTCATCCTTCGACTGGTCTGAAGACACTTTTAATTCACTGTCATATATTTAATCCAGCTGCACTGTATTTCAATGTTAAACCAGCTTCACATCTTATTTGAAACTCATTGACAACCGAAGTGTCAACAACGTCCATTTTCTTCTTTGAAACAAAGATTTCTTTTGTAAACTTGCTTCAAATAACCTTATGAAGGTATTCATTACTATTATGATTTACCTTACCTCATAAGTAATTGCTTATATATATACAGATATTATTTTAGGCACAACAGGAGTAGGCGATATAGTGTTTATCGTGCTATAGAATGTTTAAAGGTTTCAAAACTCTTGGCATCACAACCTATGCATATATTTTTCCATACACTTTTGTTCATCAGCAAATAAATTAAATACTTACTTCTATATCCTCCAGCATTTTACTAAATACACAGAGTTTCTTCCCAGTGCTTGATGTACTTTCCATATAATCTGAACAATCTTTTCTTGCTGAAGTGGAAGGTTGGGGATCGTTCGATGCTAGGTGGATCTTATCCCATCTTATACAAGGTTTCTAATTTCAATAACATTTTTGAAAGACAGTTTCTTTGGTACTCTGTTCTAAACATGCTTAGATAGACATGGGTATATAAATTATTAACATTTTTCTATGCAACATTTACGCAAAATCCTGCTCCTAAATATAATTGAGTGTTGTAACCTAAAAGCTAAACCTATTACACATACTGAAAAATGAAATAAATGCAAATTTTACACTAAAAACAAATACTGAGGTAAAATGCGATATCTGCACTGTAAATAAACACAAATAGAAGTTTTACTGTTGCATTTAAAATTTCCAAAATCCACATGGAAACAAATCACATGTGCTTTGTTTATAAATAAAGGAGCTAATGACAGTACAACTTGCTAAACTATCCCTCGCTTTTTAAGTATATTTACTCAATTTTTTTAAAATATTTATCGAAAGTATGAATACAGAAACAATTTTGGCGTTAACTCATGAGGGACAATGTCTATTTGCCGCCCGTGCATCTAGGCATTTAAATAGAGCAAATACAGCACTTAAGTAGAGCAAAAATAAGAACCTTTCTACAGCTGAAACTTTAAATTGTTTTTATAATTGGAAATTTACAAATAGGTGTGTCATTTTTAATAATTTTAACCGATTCCTTCCCTTAATTAATTCCACAATAATCTTCAAATTACAGATATTTCAGACTGAACTTTGAAATGATGATTAAGCTATTATACGTGGGTAGGTCCATAAGTTTCCGGCCTAACCATTTTATAGGTATGATAAAGACAAATTATATTTCACTTTTCAATATAGTTATCCTTTATTGCAATACACTTCTCACATCTATGAATTAATATTTTAATCCCCCCTCCCAAAATAGTCAGAAGTTTTGTCGGCATAATGGGCATAACTAGCATCTATCATGTCTTTGTCACACTTAAATTCCCTTACTCGAAAGTCCTTGAATTTGAGAAGAGAAAATAGTCACTGGGAGCTAGATATGGGCTGTAGGGTGGATGGTCGATCTCCTTGAAGCCACACTTCACAGCTTCCTTTGCAACAAGAGCTGTGTGCACAGGCGCGTTGTCGTGAAGAAGTTGCACACCACCACTCAGCTTTCCTCGCCTTTTCTCTTTGATGGAAGCACGTAGTCTGTGCAGTAGGCCAGCATAGTACTCCCCATTTACTGTGGTGTTCCTCTCCTTGAAGTAAATGAAGAGTATTCCTTCACAGTCCCAAATGATTATGGGCATGATCTTCTTGGTTGAATGAGTGACCGTGGTCTTTAGAGGCGGTGCTTCGCCAGGTTTACGCCATTCCATTGATTCTCTTTTGGACAAGGGATCATAGGAGAGGACCATAGTTTCATCTCCTGTAGTTTGCAGAACTTCTCTCTCGTTACCACGGCAGAGCTCGAAAAAATGCCTGACAACAGATGACTCGTTGCTGCTTTTTGACTGAGGATAGAAGTCTAGGGACCTATCTTGCACTAACCTTATTCATGTTTAAATGTTCATGAATAATTGGAAGGACTGTTGTTTTAGAAAGGTCCAACCTTATTGCTATTTCTGTAACTTTGAGCCGCCGGTCTTCGATGATTTCTTCTTCCACAAGAGCAAGCGATGTTTTCAGAAATGACCACCTCCAAGGGCCGACCTGCATGCTCTTCGTCTTCAATGCTTTCTCGACCCATTCGAAAAAGTTTGGCCCATTCTTTTGCGGTGGAATATGAGGGAGATGCTTCCCCATATACACCGTTCAATCGCTGTTTAACTTCATTTGGAGTAAGTCCTTTCTTTGTGAACTTAAAACACTCGATACTCCATTTTGAACTTATCACAATCTTCTACCATAGCCTTCTTTATGCAACTATATCTGAACAACTGAACACAGCGGGGCGGGTCGGTCCTGGTGGTGTAGTGGTTACCATACTTGCCTCCTAAACCCAAGATCGCGGGTTCGAACCCGGCCAGGACCGATGGATTTTTTCGGGGCGTAAAAATCCTAAGTATGGCTTCCTTCGGAAGGGAAGTAAAGCCGTGGGTCCCGTGTCGTACATTTGCGGCACGAAAAAGAACCTCAAGCCTGAAAGAGAGGCCTCTGAGCAAAATTTGTCGGCCATTTCACGCCCTGAGTTGAATGGGACGCTGATGACCTGAACTGTTAAAGAGCGTCCATAAATAAATCATTCAAAAAAAAAAAAAAGCGGGGCGGAAGTTACAGTTGCAATTGTTTACTTAACAGATAAGGTATGACACCATATAGGGTTTTGTGAAGGCGATTGTCCTTATCGGCGAGGCCAGAAACTTATGGACTTACCCTCGTGTATCTTACATCTTCAATGGAAAACTTATGGAATTCTGAAAGTGAGAAGCTTGCAGCAAGCAATTCATGATGAATGTTTCTCAGTATTCTGCTTAACGTTAAAAGGCCAAAACCTTTATATGTTTATCAATTAGCAACTATAAGAAATAAGCGCTCTTACTATGGAGTTTTTCTTGTGTATTCCGACATCTCTCTTTAGCTTCAGATTGGCAGCAATGAGCAAAGCTTCCTTGGTGGTGAGAAGGGGCAGCATTTCAAATTCTTGGGTTATATAACAGGACATTCTTCTCATTTGCTCATGACTTTGTTGTTGTTTATTTATGATGACATTTCCTGTAACGCCTGTAGTTCTGCAACAAAGCAAATGTACTTAGTCTTCAGCTGTTTAGAATTTTTATAAAGTATTGACAGTAAATATTGTATGGCTATTAGTATTCAAATATGTATTGAGTGGTCATATTTATTCCAATTTTACCGCGAATCTGTTTGAATAGATGGAATAATTACTAGCCAGCTCATCTTGCCTAGAAGGGGTGGCGAAAGGGTATCGGCTTCGAGAGTACGATACTGTGCAACCTATGGAATGGTTTAAAAAAATTAACTGGACGATATTTTGTAACTGACTTACTGTACAGATAACTAAGATGAGACTGCATGTCCTTAAGCCGCACTCCATAGCCAAATCTCAGAACTATATGCACGGGGCTGATTGTACTGAGAGATGTTAGTTCCGCTATAGTTACGTCAAGTATTTCAAATGACTTAAAGTAAAATCGAAATAAATTTGATCACCCATCTTTATAATTAGTCGCTTGCTCACCAACAGTAAAACACAGTTGTTGTTAGAACCCAACTGCTTCTATGAAACACTTTTCTTACTCCCATGTTTGATTGTACTCGAGCGTTTAATTGAAACAAAAATTATAACTGAATGAGTGACTGTACCGCCACAATCTGTTTATTGAACTTGTGTGCGGCTTATATTACACATGTAATATTTATCATATATAAATGTTAATTATTTAGTTGGTACTTTTTTCTAACATTTAAGGGAGAGTAATTTTACTATACTTGGAATGTTGCAAGTATGGAAGATGATTACAAGGACTATAGTGGTATTAAAACTAAATAATTATACATTTACTAATGTTATGATAATCAATAGTTTCCTAATTTCAGAATGTTAACAGTCCATTCATTTAAACTTGTTAAACAGCATGATTTGATTTAGTTTATAATGCTAATGTAAAAATAAAATATGTTTATATCGGATGATTCAGTGGTCCCTTTACCTGCTTATGATGCCGCTAGGATAGCTGTGAGGGAGGTTATCATTGGAAGAGGAATAAATTCAAGATATTTTGGCCACATGTACCTATCGCTACCAAGCAGAAACACGTTAAACTTATCAGCCGCATTTTCTATGCATGGTTTTTAATTTTTTAATATAATAAATTCATATAGTTCATTCAAGAAACGAATGTTCTCAATAACGGATATATTTTAAATTACCTGAGGGATTGAGAAATTTTAGGCAAACTTGCCAAAAAAAAAAATTCACATCACTTTTTGAGACAATTTTCTAAAGAAAAGGAACCTACAGGGAAGGAAAATTATATTCTCGCTATTAAAAGTTATATGTGTGATTAAGGAGAGCCAATTCATGAATGAGGTTCTTTCTGAACTCTTTATATCAATTGTTTTGAGAATTTTCATATTTGTAAGCTGAAACCTATTCGAGAAAGGTGCGATTTTGGACTAGAAATCATCTGATCTTCTATTCTATAACCAAACAGTGCTTCGTGCATCTCAACAATGTTATGTAGTTGAACTTTAAAATGTTGTATTTTTTTGATTTTGTTTATTTACGGAGGTTCTTTAACATCGCATGTTTTCAGCGTCCCATTCAACTCACGGCGTGAAACGACGGACAAATTTTGCTCAGAGGCCTCTTCTTTCAGGCTTGAGGTTCTTCGTGCTGTAAATCTACGACACGGGACCCACTGCTTTACTCCCCTTCCGAAGGAAGCCATACTTACGATTTTTACTCCCGAAAAAATCCATCGGTCCTGTCCGGGATCGATCCCGTGATCTTGGGTTTAGGAGGCTAGTGTGGTTATCACTAAAACACCAGGACCGACTTGTAGCCCCTTGCAATGAACAACACATCATTTATCGAAAAAATCAATGAATACATTTTATAAGAATTTCTAATTTAGTCTCAATCTTTCTCATCTTTTATTTGTTCATGGTTTAGTTTGTGTGTTGTGGAACATTGCCGAATCTTCGTACCTGGAATTGTTATCTCAGTCTATGTACTTCCCAAACACATACAAATCACGCGTAAATATTCTAGCACTTCAATTGGCAACTCGCTTAATTCACAACACACTCATTTACCCGGGAAGATTTAAACGCAACAGAGCAGTAACTCTTTCACTGTTTCGTGCCAACACCGAGTACGCCAGCATCTGTTTCTGGTGGAGTCACTAGATAGTTAACGTGTTTAATTTAGTGCGTGTATAGCTTCACAATAAAAGTATAAGATTAAAAAAGTAATTGAATTCAAGTGTATTTTTACACCTTTCTTTAGGGTTTTCTTAGGGGTATGGTGTGTTAACAAAAACAAGGTAGCTCATAAACACACAAAGCCTGAATTTGAGCACTGGTATGTCCCTTTATTGAAACATCAGGTGTACTAATGTTTTATGTCATGCGAAATATGGTTTAATAAAACCTTTTAGTTGGAAGTAGAATAGAATAGGAAAAACTTGATGTCATAGCTGGGACTCGAATACGAATCTTCGGCATATGCTGATGCAACCAGTTCTAGCATGACATGGTTTTATAAATGCAAGTATATTATGAATGGGTGATTTTTGCTTCGCGGAAACGTTTCACGCAATCGGCCCGTCGATCGGTTCCAGCTGACATGGCGGTTAACGGGAGTCAGAAAGTCCGCAGCTAATATCACGTAGGTTATTACTTACAGTTAAACACTTAAAGGATAAATTTACACAGCAAGAAGATGCTGGAACTGTCTCCCTTCATTTTCCACACATTTTGGCATCGGCCTATGAAATTAACCAATACCCTCTGCAGTTCCCTCTGAGAAATGGAAGTTTCCCGAATGTTATTTTTCAGATCATTTAATGCATTTGGATTTGTCTTGTACGCTTTTTCCTTTAATGATCCCAGAGATAAAAATTGCAGGGCGTTAAATCGGTGAACCGAGGGTGTAGTATGTTAGTGATGATTCTTATCCTGGAATATTTTATGAATTGCATGCAGGGAGACATGGATTGTTTGTGCCGTTACAGAGCCTTGTTGGAAAATCGTGAACTACGTTCTCTCACAGTTAGTTTATGGAAAAAGGGTTGCAAATATTCTGCACATACCTGTTACTAATCGTTTCTTTAAAAAAAAAAAAAACAGGTTAGGCATTTCTGAACTACATTTGTTTTGTGAATTAACGTACCTACCCCCATCTAGGTGGAACCAAGATCTTTCCGTAAAGAAAATTAAATTATGGTCAATTTCTCCTTCGGACAACTATACAAATCCATTCATAAAATCTCCTGGGTTCAGGATTATCGGTTTAAGTTCTTGAACTAAAGTAAATTTATAGAGCTTTTATTTGCAGTAGTTTTGTAGCCGTTCGAACAGAGGAATAGGAAATTCCCGTTTGCTGATAAAAGACGTAAAGTAATTTTTACGGGAACGTTCCGGAGCATGTCCAATGTTATCTAACCTTTCTTCTGTGAGTACTGTAAGTAGCTGTGTACGCTTTTTATCAAGAATACTTCCAGTTTCACGAAATTTATTTATCCATCTGTAATCGAACTTCGATTTGGAATTTGTATATCAGGGAATCTTTTTGAAACAATCTCCGTACATTTCAAGCCGATTCTGTACGCACTTGTGAATCGTAAATAAATAATGTTTGGGAAACAGAATACCTGAATGGGGCCACATTAATGTATTATGCCGCCTAATGAATCGTCACAAGAACACGTCTGTACATTTCTGGAGTTAAATTCGCTGACCCCCCCCCCCCCCTCCGTCTCTCCGGCCGACTTTCAAGCGTGGAAACGAGACTAGAAGTGCGGAACCCGGTCAACTACGGCCAACTGCATGTGGAGCGGTCTGACGAAAGAAAAATCATCCAGTGGCATTTTATTGGAGTTTAACCGCCAACTCTTGTCACCGGCCGCCTGGAGCCTGTACTCCGTCCGGTACCTTTAATCATCACGATCACGTTTCATAGGTAATACGCCCAACCAGCAGCATTAGCTAGGCCAATCAAATGTAATCTGAACTAAGCATAACTAAATTATACAAGGCATGGCAATTTATAAAATAATTTGTGAAATGTGAGTTTAATATGGGCGCTATTTGGAAGTATCCCCCCCCCCTTTGCTAGTTTAAAGTCTCTCATAACAGCGAAGGTCTAAAGAGTTGGCAAATGAATATTTGATGAAATGAGTGCAAAAATGAACCGGTAGTCCACAACGCTTAAATTTACGATCGTATTTTCAAAGAATGGGAAAACTCTGGCAATTTACCGTACGGGATTCGAACCCAGGATCTCCGAATATGCAGACAGGCACGCTGACCACAAGACCACGGAATCTGTCAGTTTGGAAGGATAGCTGAATGATATTGGCCGTTTTCAGTCTCAATTTAGGGGAATGACGGGAAGCTGTTTTGTGCAAAAATAGGTTTCTCTCCGGAATTGCATAATCATGTTGCCTTAGATAAGCTCATTGACTTTTTAAATATAGGGTGTCCCTAAAATCCGTTTTAATCCATTACGCAAAAAATACAAATGATGTAGCCTTCGTATATATGTAATATTAAAGAGGAAGTGGAATATTTTTATTTGGATTTACCGCCAATGCTTATAGTTGCCGCATTCGCCGCAGTTGGCGTTTTGTAAAGATAACTTCTGGCGAAGAGCGCGCGTTCTGTTTGTTGGAATTCTACAAATGTGAAACGGAAGTTCAGGATTAAGTACGGTAAAGAAGCACCAAGCAGTAATTCTATGCACGCCTGGCATGAAAAATGTGCTTGTTTTCTAAGAAAAGAAGTGGCCATCCGACAGTGAGTGAAGATACCGTTAATCGTGTGAGAGAGGCATTCATAAGAAGTATGAAAAAATCAGTTTGTAGAGCATCCAGCAAGCTGCAAGTACCACGTACGATAAGTTTGTAAGAGACTGTATAGGAAGCTCTTGCAACAGTTGAAACGAAATGACAAAATGAGTTTTGTATCGGAGTGCAACAATGGAAGATGATGATTTCGTAAATCGCATAATCTTTAGTGACGAAGCGGAAAATGGCAAAGGAAACGGACAGAACTGTTTAGAGTAAGGTATTCATAATCCTCACGAATTTGTCGAATATGAGCGTGGTTCACTTAAGTGAACGTTTTCTGCACAATGTAATCGCGGAAACTTAATGAATTCATTCTTCACCGAAACACACTGACACAGCAATTCCCACAAATGCAAGATGATTTCCTGTTCCTGTAAGACCGGGCCCCACCCCATTACCATAACGGCGATTTTCTGAATAACGAGCTACCTCAACGCTGGATCGGACGAGCAGGGAATAATGATACTGTTTTGAAAACTGGCCTCCCAGATACCCGGATCTGACTCCCTGTGACTTCTTCCTATGGGGATACATCAAAGATTGTGTGTATGTGCCATCTTTACCACAAAATCTACAAGAACTCAAGCGTAGGAGTGAAGAAGTTGCCAGCACTGTATCTAAGAGAGTTGTGAATTAAGGAGTTGCCAATTGAAGTGCTAGAATATTTACGCGTGATTTGTATGTGTTTGGGAAGTACACAGACTGAGATAACAATTCCAGGTAGGAAGATTCGGCAATGTTCCACAACACACAAAAACTAAACCATGAACAAACAAAAGATGAGAAAGATTGAGACTGAATTAGAAATTCTTATAAAATGTATTCATTGATTTTTTCAATAAATGATGTGTTGTTCATTGCAAGGGGCTACAAGTCGGTCCTGGTGTTGTAGTGATAACGGGTTCGATCCCGGACAGGACCGATGGATTTTTACGGGAGTAAAAATCGTTAAGTATGGCTTCCTTCGGAAGGGGAGTAAAGCCGCGGGTCCCGTGTCGTAGATTTACAGCACGAAGAACCTCAAGCCTGAAAGAAGAGGCCTCTGAGCAAAATTTGTCCGTCATTTCACGCCGTGAGTTGAATGGGACGCTGATAACCTGAGATGTTAAAGAACGTGGCAAGCGTTTCATTACCGTGTAGGTGTATACTGAGTTACACGGGTTCCCATATGGAGTCATTGTGAAATGAAAAATTAGAAACAAAGCCATTTGAGTTCCTCTTGATTATGAAATATAGGTATATACGAAAGTTATATCATTTTTAGTTTTTGTGTAATAACTTAAGAAAAGCATTGTCTGACTTTAGGGACACTATAAAATGTGTAGGATGTTTTTGAGGACAAGATTAAGAAAAATACATTAGCTATTAAATTTCTTCTATCATCTACCATCATTGACAATACCATCATAGTTTGTTTGATAATTGTAATTCTACACTGCATGTGTGGATTCTAGTACCTGATTCCTGCTAAGATGTTCAACAAGGATGTCTTTCCAGCTCCAGATGGCCCTAGTATTGCGGTAAGATGCCCCGACAGGAAACTTCCGTTCACGCCATGTAGGATCTTTTTAGACTTTCCAAACCTTCCTGTAAATAGAAACTAATTATGTGTACACACACACACACACACACACACACACACACACACACACACACACATATATATATAATTGTAATATCATTATTGAATCTCCAAAAGAAGGAGCTCGATTTTGCAAATGTATGCTAGGGTTATAGTTTTAAATATTAAACAATTAACATAAACATTAAGCAACTAGGGTGTTTACAGACTTATAAAAAAGTCCGTTAGGCAGTAGCTGCATAAACTAAGCGAATTGCGCACCTAGCAGAGTAACTTTAAAAAAGAATACAAAATCCAAATTATGGTCTATTAATTAATGAAATGATTAAGTTATGAACTATGTGGTATTAGGGGAACAAAATTAGAAGAACTGTATGGTATTAGAGGAATAAAATTAGAATTCTTGCAATCTATAAGTTTTACAAAAGAGAAACCGCATTTTTAGAATAATTATTGTTGTTATTATTATTGAGATTAATCCACAAAATTAATTGTATACTATTAATTAAACGAATCTAATGACCACTGATAGAACTATACTGTGTGGTTGTTTTTAAATATTTTTAAATGTAACCATGCTTATGAACTAAGCCATTGATATCGCTATATTCACTAAAATAGAGAAAAATACAAAGTTTCGAGTTACATTGTGCATTTAAGATGATGTTCATGTGTTTCAATGAAACAAAAACATGTTACTATTTAAAAACCATTACAATTTACTAAGTAAATATAACCAATAACAATAACCGAATGGTGCATCGATTTTCATTGACTTTGAAACTTAATTTAAATGTTATTGTATTAAAAACATAACACAACCTTTTTCTGAAAATTATTAGCGCTCTTACAAACAAATATAATTCTCAAACACATATTACATTAATATTTCACATTTGCTATCTTCACATCGATGCTTTTGTTAACTATGAAACAAGTACATCATATTAAATACAGTTTATATGCTGGATTAATTTTTTTTTTAATTTTAAAACAAGATAAAAAATTAAAAGAAGAATACTTTTTAAATTTCCGTTTTCAAATATATCGCTACGCATAATGGTCCAATTCCCTCAATTAAAAAAAATGCTTATTTGATTTAAATGGTATATGCTTAGTTTTGTGATGATCAACAAATATTAATGCCGCTTGAGCTATTTTTAAATTTTGGGTTTCATTTAAACCCCCACTCCTAATGACCCAAGTTCCCTGATTTTCAGCAGATATTTTCCTTATTTTATTTAAATGTATATACGGAGTTTCGTTGCGAAAAAACAAATATTGGTACCGCTAGAACGATTTTTAAATTTCGGGGTTGAGGAAAATCCCCTTCCTATTTTTTTGGTCCGTTTTCACTGATATTCAGAAACTGTTTTTCTTATTTTATTTCAATGACACATAAAGAGTTCCCTTTAACAAATTAAAAATTGCTGCCGCTAGAGCGATTTTTAAATTTCGCCTTAAACCTCCCCCCTCCTAATGGCCCGAATGCCCTTATTTTTGGAAAAATGCTTTTATCAATTTATTTTAAAGAAATATATCTAGTTTAGTTGAGGAAAAATATGGCGGCATCTAGAACGATTTTTCAGTTTGTGTTAATTTTTTGCTTCAGGTTAATACCCACCCCAACAGGCCCAGTTTTGTTGGTTAACGAACTCGACCAATCGTTTGATGATTGTTGGCTACATGTCAAATTTCGTTGAGAAAAAAACAAAAAGTGCGACCGCTAGAGCTTTAACGGGCATTATAGATTTTTTAAAATTTTATTTCATTTTATTTTTCATTTTCTGTTTCTTGTAAGTAAGATCGATGGAGATTTGAAGATTTTTTTTCGAAAATCGTTTCATGGGTACAACTACAATAGCTTACATTCCTTTGGAATTCTTAATTATCATCAATAAAGTATACAAACTGCTTTCAAAAACTCTTGTCTTCGAACTATTTGGTATGAAGAATATTTTAAGATGAACTTTTAGTCAGTATCTTCTAAGGCTTACTTTTGGACAATCAATAAATTATGAACTGTTTGTGTTCAATGTTCACAGATACAGGAAGAAACGTATGAAGTCTATTTTGGAACGAAGAGAAGAACAAATGAGTGAAAATCACGTGTCACCGCCTGTATGTTGGAATATATTCACCTGCCCCGCGGTGCTTTGCTGCTGAGGATAGTGCATAATAAGAGGTAGGCCGCAAAGTATTGTTGGAAAATAGATCTAACTGCTAGTATAAAAGGTGTTTCCGAAATAAGTGTACATTTTTTGAGGAATTATAGATTGGATGTAGGCAATAATTTTCTATAAGCGAACGACGCTAATTATGTCACTATTCGTTGCTAAAGTCTGCAAAGTCCGGCCTTAAATGCAACATCAGCTTTTAATTAAATTTACATTTGAGAGAATCTCACAAGAAGTGTTGAATATGTCCACCATTGACTTGAGTGCACAATTCAAGTCGGACCATGGACATTGAGATATGTTTCGTTTGCCTGAAATCATATTTGGCCAGTAGTAACTGCAATTCGTGTCACTGGGTCGTACCGAGTGTTGACAGGAGAGTCTGCGTACCCTAAAATCTTCATATCATGAGCAACCATTGTTCAACTGGAGTTCATGACGTCTGCGAAGGTGTCGATATATCCTGACTAAATATCGCGATGTCCACTTAAGCGTTGCATAGCACTATATTTATGCAATGGAGACTCCACTTTAAACTATTGTTTAGCCCCAATCTATCATTCCACAAAAATCTGCACTTATTTCGCAAACACATTTTGTTTCTAGTTTGGCCCAGTTGTATTATTACCGAGAGCCATAAAAGTATCTAATATCAGATGGCGGGCCACACCCTAAACTAATTTACCACATTCGGCAGTACTTGAAATATTAGGAACGTACCTGAAGGAGTAGGCATTTAATGCGATAGATGAGGGTGATTGGCAGCACTCACTATCTACGTCGATTTCTGTTATTGCAAGGAGGAAAATATTCAGATGAGAACAGTCTGTGAGGCAGCTTGTGAACAGATTCTTAATGAGCTTCATGGTGGAGAATGTAATTTCACATAAGTAGGTGCTTCCAAACATTGATGCAATTTCCTGCCCAAAGTCGCACATATTGGAAAAATGTTCGTTGGAAAGAAGTCTGAAGAATTCTAACTCTTTTCCTTTCTATCTTGAAGGAAAGGTTCTCCATGTCTTTTATGGTTATTTTATTGAGGAATGACATGGTAATCTGAACCTTATAATAACAGTTGTTTGTTGGAACAATCATTGCTGCAGGTGTTCTCTGAATGAAACTGTTATACTGCAGTATCGCTATATGCATAAGTTATTTATACTGCAGTACTGCTGTCGTAGAACTATACTGCAGAACCGCTTTTAAATGATTACTAAGTTAATATTAATTTTAAACAGGAAAGTACAGACTTTTTTTATTAGCATACTATTCTTTGGATAAGACAGTTTCTTATGGGGCAGTGGCGCATCATAAGGATCGGCAGGCCGCCTTTTTGACAGCCCAGGTTTAGTCATAAGCTATTTTTCGAAATAGTAAATTAATTTTTTTCTAGTAAACAAATTAATAAATTATACATTAATTAAGTAAACATAGAAATAATGGACCCTATTACATCGACAAACACAGTAACACTCTGATCAAAGATTTCTTGAGTGCGTCCAAATGTTATGAAGCCTTGAACATATTCTTCTTTTTGATTGTAATTGGTAGTGAGCGGATTGAGATCAGATGAAGTATTGGACCGTCTTTTTTTTTTTTTAATGAAGTTTGAAACGCTCAGATTTGTCACTTTGTTTCATCTTAATGCCCAGAGGGGAAGTCGATTCCTGAAAAAAGCTAGGTCAATTTTAAGCGTGCACTCTGTGCTCATTTATGCACTCGTTTTATCGTCTCCTTAGACTAGACATATAAAGATCAGGCCTATCAAAAATAGAAACTGAGCAGGAGCGAGTAACTAGTTGGGGAATCCGCAAGTGGTTTACACAAAGACACGAATTATGTGGTTGGACGGTTATCATGAAATACGTATACGTCGTAAGCAGGGTCATTCGATCTATGCTACAGTCTGAGCTTATTACTGATGTCAGAAAGTATCTCATTGCAGTTGAACAATCAGAACAGAACTGTACAATGCACTTGTATAACGAAATCAAATGAAATGGTTAGTGACATAACATGGAAATTCACGAAGCTAATTCCCCCTTCCTACGCCGTTCCATTGATAAGCAGGAGGAGCATACACGGGGAACAGGCTTGACCGGTATCTAGTTCGCTTTAGACCCTCGATATATAAATTAAAAAAAGAACTTCTGTTGGAAGATCCATCCTTTTTAATTTTAAATTTTAGAAATACTTTGAGAGCATTCAAAAATATTTCAGAACCCATTCGAAATGACTCTGAAATTTTATTTTGATCCCGTGAACAAATAGCATCTTTCCAAATCAACGTAGACTACACACTGAAAAGGATTCCGTTTTGAGAAAAACATTAATGAGTGGTTGCATTATTTTATCAGTTCATTACTCTCCGGCAATTGCCTTTTCTCATTGAAGAGTATCCTGCTAAGCTCTTTCGGTTATTAAAAATCAACTGCTCATTTCTTAGGGATGTTATTTATTTTCTGCAGGATCTGATCTGATAACACGAACATATTGCGCAATGTTTGTTCCCTTTTTAACGAATGTACAATTAATTCTAGAAATCTATTCTTCCGAATCCTCTTATACGAAGTTATGCATTTTGGCTCTTATTTTTCTTTTCCAAAAAATAAGTACTCCAATGCTCACAACATTAATAACGTAACACCGTTCTTCCTCTCTTAGTACCAAAGCTTTGTTTAAAATAGAATGCTAGTAATGCGTACTACGTTGAGATTATTTGAGTTATGGGTCGCCTAAGCGCGGCTACTTACTGAGGAATAGCCGCCGCAACCGGAAAAGGGAAGATAAGAGTCGCAGCGAGTAAAGTTAATATTTTTATTTTATATTTTTACTGAACGTACAAAATTACCTATTTATTTTTTATTACTGTTTAATGTCCTTTTTTACTATCGAGGCACACAGCGGTGAACAATGATGACACATGAATGAAATGAATAGTGGTAGTAGGGCGACTTTGGCTACCATTTTCTACTGTATTGGGATCTAGTCTTGCTGAAGCATTGCATACCCAGAGCACCTTTTAGGAGAGCTAACGCACTTTATCTGCACTCAGCCTATGTAACGGCGGCGGCTTATCTACCGTGTGCTATGACATTGACCGTTTGCACCACTGCCGGAACATCGTGTAAACTAAACTGCATATTGCAATCTAGTGAACTATTTGTATGTCTAATGGCTAAGTGTATAAACTAAAGATTACGTTCAGACGCTTTTACTTTTCTTTGTTGCCAGGACGTTCTTTTTTCGCACGAGCACAACACTCTGCTGTCTTAGAAATTCTACCTGCTGCAGGAGCAGGTCGTGTGCAAGCGCAGGGTTACTGTCTTTCTCGCTAAACAGCTTTCTCTTTCCCATAATAAGGGACTCCAAGTGCACACTTATCGTGTGAAAACTTAACAATATCCGGTATACTTTATTTCCGGTCATGCTTTCCCAATCGAATTATTTCTGCTCTCTAGTGCTTAGTTTGTTAATTAGAAATTCTATGGAATAATGAATAGACTAGGATTTATATGAATAATGTTTTTTTCATTAGCACAATTACCTTTTTGTCTTTTGTTTATGAATAAGTATATTTGCAATGATTTAAAGTATATCTTATTCTGCACGTTTGCTCATGTTTCCGGATATGGTAGTACACATTTTTACATTTATGAGAAAATCTCTATATAATTTATATAATTCAACGTTTTATTTATGAAAATACTATGCATTAACGTTGAAGATATAAAAAATGTGTTGAATATTTTGGACTCTGACAGAGCTTCTTCATTTGCATCCACAAAATTATTTATTATTTTTTTTTGTGATAAAGCAGAAAAATTAATGAAGAAAAATTAATACATCTGACAAACTTCTCGTACGTTACAACTGCACTAAACGTTCTCCAAAAGCAACATTTCATTCTGCGCAAAAGCCTTAACGTCCCGAGGAAAGTGACATTGTTTCAACTATTGAGGTGGGAAAGTCG
Organism: Metallyticus violacea; assembly: GCA_030762175.1. Lineage (NCBI taxonomy): Eukaryota > Metazoa > Arthropoda > Insecta > Mantodea > Metallyticidae > Metallyticus > Metallyticus violacea. The sequence continues at coordinate 50,865,490 of CM060834.1, forward strand.
CAGAAGTGAAGTTAAACACAGTGCAACATTGTCACCTAATGTGTTGTAAAACAAGATATGGTTATAACTTCACATTTTTTTAATGGTGTTTAACGCCAGTTTTTACTACTGAGGCACCACAGACGATGAGCACTGATGATACATGAAATGAAATGATATATTGGGAAAGGATTTTTTAAGAAGGAGGGAAACGTTCCAACCTAAGTTTAGGGTACCTCCCCGGCATTTGCCATTTATGAGGACTGAAGAAAACGTGGAAAAACCCTCAGTCAGGGAGGATGATCTTGGTGGGAATGAAACCCCAGACCCCGCTCATGAGTCCGCACCTTAACGACCTCGGCCACCCATGGCGGTAGGTTTATAGTGGCCCCCATCACTTAATATGGTGGGCAGAAAATTAGCCAGTAGAAAACAATTTTAAGAGACAATAAATGCAGTTCCACATTTGGAAAGTTAAAACGATGTTTTTAAAATCACTGTTTCCTAATTTAAGCCATAGAAAGATATTTACGAACGCTCTTTTAACGTCTCGGGTCATCAACGTCCCACTCAATTCAGGGCATAAAACGGCCGATAAATTTTGTTGGGAGGTCTCTTCTTTCATGCCTGAGGTTCTTATGCGTGCCGTGTACCATGATAATGTTACTCAATGTTTCGTTCATTTTAGTTCATATGCATATAACCAATGTTTTGTTACATACAAATCCTAACCGTGATATTAAGATACTTTTCTGTTATACCGCTATTATTACAAAACCTAAATACCGCCAAAAAGAAGTCGTTCTCCCTGGCTATAAACTACTTATGGAGTTACAGAACGAGATTAAATTTTTAAAAAGCAAAACAAACCTGACTGCATTGTAATGGCAGCAATACAGTTGCGGAGGTGCTATTTTGATTTTGTTTTGCAGAGCGGGTTACCGTATTTCAGGCGCTTTCATGTACACTGCAGATTTCTATCTTTGTGATATTCCACTTAGTGATATCAAAATAATAAACGGGTTTTGATTGCTCTACTTAAGTTTATGTCTCAAATGTTGCCATTAAATATATTCCTTAGCATGTTATTGGCGCATGATATAAACACTTATTAATTAAAAAGTAAAGATAGCCTAGTGTGTCCCTTAAAGGGCCAAGGCCTCGTAACAGGTATGGTAAGCTCGTTTTTTCCCCTAACGTGTTAAGCTGTTGCACTATTTCTCGCCGCACAAATTTCTCGAGAGAGATTTCCATTTTTCTCTTCCTTTTGCTACTGCCGACCACTGTGGACCTGCATGTTCCTTGTTCGTCCTTTGGGTCTGCTTTGTGGCCTTTTTCCTATCCGGGGGTCCCATATGGAGATCTTGTAGGTCCCCTTATTGTCTTGCATTCTTGCGACGCCCGGTTGTCATATGATTCTGGTGGCTGGTTGTGTGATGTCTGATGTTTGAGATAAAAGGTTTATTAATACTGCAGATATTTTGACCTGCAAAGTTATTACCAGAATCTTGCGTTGCATTTTTCTTTGGCATATTTTGTTCTTTTGTTAGTGACCAGTCTTGCACCCATAGAGTAATAGGGTATACACAGGTTTCAAGCTTCTGAAATCTGATTTTTCTAGTTAAAAGTATAAACTTAGGGTCCAGAATGTTCTGCAATAATGGGGATTCTTTGTATTTCTTTTTCTGTTTTATCTTAGAAAGAAAAATGTTGTATCAGGTATGTATATTCCCTCATATGTGATGGGTATTCCATTCATTTCAGGTCCGTTTGATATGTGTGTCTTTAGTTTGTTCAATGAAAGCCCTGCATTTTTGCTATGCTCGCATAATTTGTAGTGTTTTGGCGAATAGGACCACGCCCTGCAAATCATAGATTTGTTAATCGACTGCTATTTATGTTGTTTCCGAGTTTATTATGCCAGTTCGTTTTCCTCAATTACGCAGGTGAAGAGTTTGGGAGAGGTTGATTGCACCGCCTTGGTGAACTCCTCTTTCTAGACGGAATGGTTTTCCTCCTTCTGTTTTTACTTTAGCGAAACGTTGACGGTAGATTTTGTGTAGGATATGGATGTGCTTTTGCTTCCAGACCGTGCATTATGGTTGTATGTTCGACTGGGTAGAAGGCCTTGCTATAGTCAATAAAGGCGAGGTGTAATGTAAAATGGAATTCCTCACCATCAGCTGGTTTATAGTTTGGAGATGATCTGCTTTTCTGGTGGATGATTTTCATCCAAGCTCTTCGTTATTCTTCTATTAATAACGGTTTGTATATATTTGATATTAGCTTATAGGTCTGTAGTTACTAAAGTCATCTCTGGTGCCTTTTTGTGTACAGTTCATTGTTCAGGTATGCCTCCTGTTTCCAGAATTGCATTGAAGATTTTGGTAATTGTGTGTGTGCTACCAACTTTAGTAATTCGTTTTGTGTTCTATCTTCACCTGAGGTCCCTCCGTTCTTCAGTTCGGAATTCGCTATGCAGTTTAGGTGGAGGTTGTGTATTTGGGATATTTGGTATCTGGTTTCTTGGCAGTGGGGATGGAGCTTGCGTATAGGTGTTTTAGTAGTTCATAAATGAGTTGATTATGTCTTTCTCGATGTAATGCTATTCCCCTCTGAACTCTTTGTTCCAAGTATCCGTTTCTTTCCTTTGTTCAGATTTCCCTTTTCTTTTTTATTGATTTTGACGATTCCAGGATTAGTTTTTTGTGGTATTTGCGAAAATCTTTCCGATTTCTCTTTTAATCTGTTTATCCAGTTTAGCGTACTCAAATCTGTTATATTCTGTGTCTCTCGTCGGTTGTTATCTAGTAATAAATTTAGAAGATTAAACTTTTCTGATAAGCATCAATAGTGGGGCCTGTTATGTACAATTAGCATATACCTGCTGACAGAATTCAGCATTTCTCATATCCACCAGAATTCTATTGTCTCATGGACTACTTAGGATTGTTATATAAAATGTAAATTTGCGAGAAATGGTTGTTAGTATTTCCAAGAAAATTTCAAGCAGAGCCTCTGGCAGTTAAGGGCTATTTATAGGTATATTAACAGTTTAAGATACTAAATAAGGAAAGTATTAATAGTTGAACGTGTGTTGGTAAGGAGAAATTAACTACATAACTTCACTGGAACAATGGCTTTAGAGATCACATAGGCACAAAAAGTCAGATATTTTAAAAATAAACTTTAATAATAATAACAATAATAATAATAATAATAATAATAATAATAATAATAATAATATAAGAAAGTAAATAGTCATCGAGAAGTCGGTTCGGAGCCATTATGTAGCCCAGATTTCACAAGGGAGACGAATTCACAAGGCAGCAATGACCGCGGTACGATCAATGACCCCGTTATTTTTATAAAAATGTACGATAGTGAAATCTCTATTAATGTTATTTTCTCTTGAGTTGTGGTTTAAGTTCAAGTTAATAGTGTTTACAAAATCTCTATATTCATAAAAGTCACTGTGCGATGGAAAGGTTGATAAAAAACACCTTGGTTCCTTACTTTTATGGAAACTATTATCTCAACATTACTGAGAAAACATTGAACCCATTTTTAAAAACCACTGGAAAAGTTCGACTTTGTACACAAGTTTTAACTAATGTGTTTAATGACAGAATAACCTACTCTAGAACTGAAATATTTCCATAGCCTAATTTTACTTCCTGTGATTTTTACATTGAAAGAAAAGAAAGTGTACATATTTTTCTTTAAAATAAAAAAAAAAAAATTCAAGAAATTAATCGGATCCATCCATGGGTTAGGGTTTTAGACAATCAAACAAAAGGCATTCTTTATATTATTTGTTATATACAGAGCCTTCATTTAGACACATGGCCGGCTTAACGGGGATTTGCTTGCCCCGTTTCTAACCTGTTCTTTTCCCCGTCATTTTCCCGCCTCTATGTACTGACGCAAACTTTTGGGCTGTACAGGAATTGAACCATGTTTAGTGTTATAGTGTGTTAGTGCTATTATAATGGCAAAATGTCCTTATATTTTAGCACACAAAATCTTCACGTATGATTTTTTTGTGACAACAAACTCATGCAGAAAAGCGAGGGTGCGATTTACAGACTGATCCCCACCCGTTCATGCACTTCGCAGAGAAACGGTTCGTAATCTTGTGAATAGATTTATGGAAACGAACTCTGTTCTTGATAATAAACCGAAGGAAAAACTCGATGATATTGGAGAAAAGGTAGAACGAAGTCCGAAGAAATCTCTGAGAAAGCTTGTACAGAAAGCAGGAGTTTCGCAAACCTCGACTTGGAATGTCACTAAACTTATAAAATTAAAATCCCATAGGACAATATTTCAGGAATTACAACCCGCGATGATGTAAGTAGAATTAATTTCTGCAACTGGGTTTTGGATAATGTTAGTTCGCCCTTTTACGGACGGAGCATGGTTTAATTTACATGACCACGTAAGTGCAGAAAACCCCGATCTTGTACACGAAATGTATAACCAAAAAATTGGTGTTTGGTGTGCTGTGCGCTTCAATTTAAGAGGCTATGAATATTCGACTCCGGCAAACAGCGTGCTTCCTGGTGCCAAGCAAATCCCATAAGCCAATCACACGTCCAAACAAAGGATCTATATCAATTTTTTGAAATTATTTCTAAATACTTTGATTACAGGGCGAGCATTCTCCCGGCAATGCTACTCCATCATGAGTTTAATAAAAATGTTGAATTCACTGTATAATAATGATGCTAAAGCAAAATCCGTCTTATTACAATGAAAGAACTAAAATGATACAACAGATAGAGATGCAGTACAAAATTGCTGTAGTGAAAATTTATTCAAGCTTATCTAACTATTCTAACAGAGGAAACTCATCCTCTTTTGACAGCTTCTATGAGATATAGGCTTTTATTTTTGTGAGGGAAAAGTAATTAGGTGCTTTGTTTTTCTGTACGCTTGCTACAATATGCATTATTGGAAAACTGATACTTTCATTACTTAAATTTTATTGTTATTACATTAAAATTGTGTGTTACGTATATTACAGTGCTTTCAAATTTATGTTCATCCGTGAGAGCGCGACCCGTGTGGCTGCTGGAAGCACGCTGTCTGTAGACTTTGTCGGATATACATAACTCCGCAATTCAAACCCGTAGATCTTTCTTGGAAATTAATCGCCTACCTTTATCATAGATGTTCGGCATGATGTCAATGCGCCACCATACATCTATCACACCTTTTAAGAACGTTTATGACATACTTAAATATATTAAATATGGAGAAATTGCTCCCTTCCTTTTTTGATAATATTTTAAGTAACAGTGCTTTCATGCAGACTGGAATAGTTGCTTTATTCTTTTTGTGTTCATTGAATGTAAAGAATATGTCGCTATTGGAAGGGGTAAATTAAAAGTAAAATTCGGGTAGATGAAATCCAAGTATTAGTTTAAGTAAAACCTAGGAAGTGTACAATGCTTTCTGTAGAGACAGACTTCATCTTTATTGGCCATCTATAAGTTTGTTGAATGAATTTTTGTTTAAATACATGCGTTGCTATGATGTACTTATTAATTCTCTCTTTCTCTGTCGTGTATGTTTAGCCGTGCTTGTATCAATGTTAATTATTTATTCTATCACTAAGATTCTAGGAGCTCGAGATGTGTATTGAGCAATAGCAGTAGCACTAGCAAAGTTGTGTACCCCGAGTGTATGCTGCTGCGAGTTGACGCTGGAGATGAGAATTGTATGTTGAAATGTTCACCAGAAGCATCAGTTAAGCTATATTGTTTTCTGAAGAGGATATCAGGAACATTTTATACTATTATCATGATACTCTAAAGGTTAATCTCCGATTCATCAAAGACTGTATAGTAATAGGAGATATCAGTATCGCCATGTGCTGCTTTATCAATTTTTTTTTCTCTTATCATATGCTAGCAGTCCACAAGTGAGTGTTTCTTAATATTAAGAATGTTTCTTATCAGGCGCAACGGGAGCTGAAATGTAAAGAAACGACATTTTCTAACTTCACAATTCCTTATATTGTCCTCGCGAAGCTTAACTGTCATGTGTAAGAGATGAGAAAAAGAGGAAGGGTAACCTAAATACTTTAGCAACATTTCCCACCATTCTGTATATGTTCCATAGTGAGCATAGCATCGCAATGCTTCCGTGTTAAATGTAACTGTTTCAATGTTTTGACGAGCTTTGTCTAGAATGGGTTAGCAGCAGTATCCCCTTCAAAAACGTCTCACAGCGACAAATCAAATTTTGTGTAAGACGTGAAAAATCTGATTGTCTACAAATCACTCGACCCGGAAACAGCTGTTAAAGTAGGTGCTGATCCCCATGGTTAGTATGGGAGGTAGCACCATCTTGCTGAAACATTGCTTGTGCATATCAAGTTTTATCAACACACAACGTGTTCTATAACGTGCTCTCTGTACGCTTTTAACGTGACATTAATTCTGTTTCCATGTGCATACTCAATATTTTAAATGGTGTTTAACGCCTATGTCAAATACTAAGGCATCACAGGCGGTGGACACTGATAGTTCATGCCATGAAATGATAAATTGGGAAAGGGTTTTTTATAAAGGAAGGAAACGTTCCAGGCCTAAGTTTATGGCATCTCCCCGGATTGTCGTTTATGAGGACGGAAGAAAACCTGGAAAAACCTCAGGACGGTCCCCAGACCTGATCCTCTGTGTCTTAAGGACCTAGGTCACCTGCGGCGGCACACACTCTAGGATGTCGCTTTCCCCAAATGTAATCCTCTGGTGCATATTCATCTTGTTTTTTCCCGACCGAAAAAACTAATGTTTGGTTTATTGACTTGGCCACTCAGCAACACATCACGCGTCAGACCACCACCAGTTTTGCAGATACTCAACCCAAGGGAATTATTGCGCTCTAATCTAACAACTATTCTCCGTTGGTGGTAACCTGAGCACTCGATTGCATATAATTAGCGGAATCACGCTGCCCTGCGGAATTCTAATAACCCGGACTACCCCCTGCAGGGGCACCTCTAGTAACGCGGGTGCTTCGGAGTATGCATAGACTGGAGGATCTGAAAGAGTCAAAACCCTCCTCCAACCTCCATTATTTTATATATGTCTAGTGGTTAACGTTGCTGGCGGTTCGATATCCGGTGCCTACTAAGGAATTTTTCTGAGTTAGGGAGGTCTGAAACGGGGCCTGCCCTGCCTCATGAGGATAATTGGGAAGATTCCTGATGGAAATGTAGCGTTCTTCGATCTAGAGAACCGTAATAGGCGACCTGGGAAGAGCTCTGGCATGCTCTCCCTGCTTTACTGTCGTTTATCAATGAACTCGTGAGATGGAGGTAGAGAAAGTGGAGGTCGCTGCGGCAGGACCAGGCACTTCGCGCTGTAGAGTGCCAAGAAGAGAATGTATACACGTATGTTAAGTCAAAAGTAGCAAATTGGGTACCAGTCCTGGTGGTCTAGTGGTAACCATACTTGCTTAGTGGATTCGCTATCTTGAGTCTACGGGGCAAGCATAAAAATCCTAAGTATGGCTTCTTTCGGAAGGGAAGTAAAGCCGTGGGTCCTGTTTCGTACATTTGCGGCACATAAAAGAACCTCAAGCCTGAAAGAAGAGGTCTCTGAGCAAAATATATCGGTGGTTTCACGTCCTGAATTGCATGGGACGCTGATAACCTGAGATGTTAAAGAACGTCCGTAAATAAAACGAATCAACAAAGGAAACAGGCTATTGATCAATTGATAGTAAATGATGGAAATACTTTTAGTTTACCACTTTTTGAGAAAATTGTTAATAATTACCACTCAACCTTTCGGTGAAAGTAGGAAATGTACCATTGCGCTTGTTAGTTTACACGTTCTCCCGCTGAGCAGCGCTATGTCATTAGTATCTGCACAAGGAAACAGGCAATTGGCGATACCCTTTTAGTAGATGTAAATTTGCGTGTTTATTCATAAATTATTGCTTGATATCTAAGAATTTACTGCCTTATCAACGCATGTTTCCTTGCGAAAGATAGGTGAATGACCAAAGAAATCTGCTTATGTACTTCATTGTATATCTTACGTGAGCTTTTATTTTATTTTTGTTTATTGGGGTTTCACAAATATTTAATCCATAGTCACGTGATCCGAAAAAAATTAACTTGACATTTTCTAATAATGCATTGGATCATATTGTCATATCCTTTAAAGTGTAAACCAAAACACAGGCTAATTAAATATACTACCACTGCCCAAAAATGTTTGTTTATAGACGGTTTCCATAATACAAACAGTCTTTACGTATAGTACTCGGGACAAAAGCTTAGGCTAATATGGTTTTAGTAAAATTCATTACAGAACAGAATATTACATGTGCTATAGAACAATTCTCAATGCAAACTACCTGATTGCATTTTTATGTTTACTAAGTGAATAATTAATATTTTTTATCCTAATGTAGTGATAACTTTATAGCGCTTTAAAAGTTATTTTAATACTTTAATAATACTTGTTTAATACTTTAATTTTGGCACCTTTCTCTTTCTCTGAAGTATTTTGTCATAAACACAGAATTCTTGTTTTTATTGTGAATTATCTCGTAAAGTTTTACATTAACCTCATTCATTGTATTTCCTGATATCACGTAAAAGAATGAGGTACATCCAGTCAATTATCGATATTTAATGCAACACAGTTTTATGGAGAAAAAAAACTGATTCATTTAGATCTACCAACATTTACGATACTGCCTTGGTAAATGTGCAGAATTTATTGTAAAAGTGGGAAAATAAAGGACAATTCCTTTCTGTTGTCTACATTTACCAAGCATGTTTATGAATATTTACTACATTTCCCACTGTGACCACACAGACATACACGCAGTTTATGAGCATTTCTATAATATTTTCAATATATATAGTGGGGTCTTAGGTAAGTAACGTGAAATAGGGAACTTGGGTCACAGACTTAAAATGTCGAAGTCGCGGGCTATTGCAATAATTGTAATTTGGTATTCAGAAATTCATACTGAAGCTAAATAGTGTTAAATTTGTATTAGAATGACTACACGCCTCCTTAATAATCGAAATAAATATGGTTGTAAGTAACCAATCAAGAACGTTTTCACAATCTAGCGTTAAAATAATATGCACATTTTCAGGCCAAATACGTGACTGCATGCCATTTGCATTGGTGTAACTGATAGGAATGAAGTTTCTAGTAAAAAGTTTTGATTATACTTTTTTTTTCTAATGTTGCGAGTCATCAGTCAGCTGTTTCATACAACGGTCGTTTGTTTTGTAGCCATAAGATATAAGATAAATTAACTCATCTCATTAACTCATTAAAAAATTGAAGAAATGAAGAATGGCTACAGTTTTTCTGAACATGCCGACATGCACCTGATTTATGTGGAAGCAAGAGGTTGTACTACAAGTGCTGCTGAGTTATACAGAGAAAGATTTTCTAATAGAAGCCATACGCATACTGTTGATAGGCGTTTGCACGAACTGGGTTGCTAAGGTGCAAGCAGAAAATATGCTTAGGTATTTCGCAGATCGAATTCTAAGTGTTCATGTCAGGAAATTGACTATTTCTACTTGCATTTTCCTTCAGACGTGTCTGTATAAATAAAGGAACAGCATAATTGAAAATAAACCGAGAACATTTTTTTACTATTTTAATTGATTTCACGCATGTGCATGTGATGAAAACCCTAATAATAATTATTAATAATTAAGCTATGTTAAATATGAATGACTGCACTGTGCCATTATGTTTATTTTAATTATTTTTAAGAATTTAAACAAGTGCTTCTTCAATTAAGACATAAATACTACCACAGGTGGCAGAGATCGTTAAGGCGCGGACTCGGGGAGGTCTAGGGCTCGATTTCCACCAGGACCGTCCTCTCTCACTGAGGTTGTTTCCAGGTTTTCCTCAGTCTTTATAAATAGCAAGTGACTGGAAAGCTTCCTGCTTAAAAAAAATAAATAAATAACTTTCCCAGTTTATTATTTCATCTTGTGTATCATCAGTGTCCAGCGCCTGTGATATCTCAGTAGTTAAAACGGGGGTTAAACACTATTTAAAAAAGAGAAAAGTCGGACTCCTAAGTGCGAGGTCTGGGGTTCGATTCCCACCAGGACCATCCTCTCTTACCGATTTTTTCCTAGGTTTTCCTTAATCATAATGACAATTGCCGGGCAGGTACCCTAATTCTAGGCCTGGAACGCTTCTTTCCTTAAAAAAAATCCTTTCCCAGTTTATCATTTCATCTCATACATCATCAGTGTCCACCGCCTGTGATGCCTTAGTAGTTAAAACTGCTGTTAAACACTATTAAAAAAAATTAAGACATAATGAAACTAAAAATCTTTACTTTTTATTGTATGTACGTAACATATACTTCCACAGTGGTGCTTCTTCAAAAGAAATAAGATTTTGTATAATGATTTAACTTACCAGCATCTTGAAATGTATTTCAAGAAAAATATGACATTCAGATAGTTACCTCTCCCTTCAGTTACAGAATAACTCAGGTTGGTGAAGGTGATGTTGAAACGGTTTCGATTGGCTCTGATGCCACCCTCAACGTCGTCCACAGTGGCCGTCATGATGCAGAGACGACCAAAGAGAGTTCTGCCATGTAGTTTGGTAACTGCATTACACAACGGACATCATGGCTCACAACCTGCAATTTTATCCGAAGGTCACGCAATGAGAAAAGATTGTTATTATTGAAGGTTACTTGTAACAAACCACTGGTTACGTATAGCTAATTCACATGCCAGTTTTACATTCGATGTATTGTCGTCAGTTTTGTGTTCCTTGTTAATTTTTTATTAACCTTTTGGTTCTATTTTTTTCCTGTGTGTGTAAGTAATGAGGTGAATATTAAAGTGACATTAAGAAATACTGGAGGAGGATATTGCAGGTGAATACTGTGAGCGAACATGAAAATAATGCTATAGTATATCATACAGACAAAATAAGCGAAATATACCACGGGGAATATTTCGAAACGACTCTATTGACGTGTTGTTTTCATCGATATGAAGTTTTAACAAGGGTCCATCAATATAGCCCATAGAACGATCCCAACTATTATTAAACAACTCAAGGTTACATTTTTTCAAGTGAAACAATACCTATTGACCTCAAGAAAATGAAAATTTCTATTTTATTTCAATGGCATATGTCGGTTTCGCTGAGAATAATAAAAAATTGCGGCCGCTAAAGCTGTTTTTAAATTTTTGCTTTAGGTTAATGGTCCAATTTTGCGAGTTAACGAAATGAATGAATCGTTTGTTAATTGGTCGTTATATGCCGAGTTTCGTTGAGAAAAAACAAAAATTGCGGCCGTTATAGCGTTAATAGCTTTCTTCATTGTCATTTTTTGGTCCCTAGTAAGTAGGATCGATGGAAATTTGAAGACATTTTTCAAAAATCTTTTCATGGGTACAACCTCAATAGGTACACTTCTTCGGAATTCGCTAAAACGCAGGACGTGCGTTCCTGTAGACGGAAAAATACCAAGAGCTTTGTCTTGGAAATTTCGTGTTTCGCTGGCTGTTAAGTGGGCAATTTAATTGACTGCCTTTAGGGCCTAGACATACAGACCACTCGTTTGACCTTCATGACAACATTTTTTAATAGTATTTAACGCTCATTTTACACATGAGACACGAGATGAAATGACAAACTGGAAAAGTTTTTTTTTTTCTTTAAGGAAGGAAGCGTTCCAGGCCTAAGTTTTAGGGTACCTCCCCTGCACTTGCCATTTATGAGGACTGAGGAAAACCTAGAAAGAAAAAAACCTCGCTCATGGGGAACGGACCTGGTGGAAATCGAACCCCTCACGACCCCGCTCCTCGGACATCCTTGGCGGTTTAATAGTAGCGATACCAGGTATCATGATGCAATGTATTGTTGTTTTAATAACTTGACTCTCTAGGTACACAGCTCAAGTTACAATAATTAACGTTTAGTGCAGCTTGCGTTTTCAGAATAAAACAATTGCGATACAAATAATGATAGCTAAGCAACCAGAAGTATGTATTAAACCAAACTTTACAATAAATGTAATTACAAATGTATTAGAAAATAATTCCATATTTATACATTGTGCTTCCAATTTATAGGCTGCTATAATATTCGAAAAAAAAATCAGATCGAACAAGATTTATAGATTTAAAAATAGATTTTGATTTTCATGGATGATATCGTGTTTTTATCTAAGTTATGATAAATCATTTAGGTCATACTATTGTGAATATTATTGGGCGCTAATGAGTTAAGCAGGTTTGCGCCATTTAAACAATAATCATCATCACTGCATATTTGCAAATATTTACAAGATTTCGTCGCATAAACCGTAAAATTGCATATAACATTTTTTAATGCAGCACCTTTGGTTTGTTATCTTAATCGTAACTAGAACTGAATGTCATCCATGGTTTTATTGTAACAAAACTTAGTTAAATGTTTAAGTTTTTTTAAGGGGAGTATTAAAAGGAAGGAAGGTCAAAAAACCACATTTTATACCATTTTAATATATGGAATTTTCTGTTTACTTTTTATATGATTTTCATTAATGTTCCTTGGTTATAATATTACAATGTATGCCACTGCAGAAGCTTTTTTTTTTAAATTTATTTCGCGACTACTTGTCCGGTAAAATTTCTATAACTTAGGAACTGTTTGTTCTAGAAGGCCGTAGTCTGTCTTGAATGATAGAAAAAGTTGTATTTCATAAATTGGCAGCGTTTGTTTCCATGACATTATCCGTTGTTGTTTTACATTGCTAGAGGGTTGTAGCCAATGTTTCCCTAGAAAGTTAGTTTTCCTGTAAAAAACAGTTTTGGTTGCAATTATTGAAAAACTAAAAAAAAAAAAAAAAATTTTTTTTGCATAAGTTTCCCATTTTTTTAGGATGTGTGTAAGCTATCACTTTGAAACTTTTTACACTTATTCATGATATTTGATGATGTGGATTTATTGTGGTAGAGCTAGGACGAAATGTGACAATGTAAAAAAATAACATGAGAAAATAATAGAAAAATGCAAACAATTGAAATTTGCTTCAGAATCACGGTTTAGTGGCGAAAATAGATAAGCAAATTTTAATTAATTTGCTCTGTATGCTGTAAAAGATTTTATTATCTTTAATAGTCCTTGAGAAAATGGAAACTAACGTTGGTAAATTTAACATTACAAGGATACGCCTTTCACACTCCACACTTTCACACTCGGACATTATTTGTTTGGAGAAGAATATCGTTGCGATATACTTCAGTATGTGAATGAATTCCTGCCAATTGGCCACAATTTCAATGATTTAAATTAGTTTTGTCTTTAAAAATTTTTGAAATTCTTACAGAACTCTTTTAACAGATACGTTAATTTCAAGTTAAAAATAATGTTAAATGCTTATTTTCTTTAAACCAATTTGTATGATTTAAATTCGCTATTTTCAGTACGTAGTAAAAGCGCAAAGCTCTTTCTTAATTGTGTTAATCAAAAGAATTATGCAGAAAGGAATAACTGGCTTCGGTTAGCATCAAATGTCGTAATATGACATTAAGATCCCGTTTAAATGTGAACATATGATATGACGTTCATTACATGAGCAGAGAAACTTAAGAATCAAATTCAATCCAGAAAGAGCTTCATTATGCTAATTATTTTCATTAGAATTGCTTACTTTAAAGCCATATCTCCGATTTTCACATTTTAAGATTTGTGGCCATCATAATTATTGCTGTAAAAGAACCAAAGGCAAAAATATTCCGAAATGTAATTTTTTGTTTTGAGAATATTAATTAAATTTAAGAAGAAAAATAGGGGAAAATAAGTAAAAATTAGGCTGTCTGGCTATTTTGAGCTGATAGGGCACAAATTCTTTTTGTAATGAAATTTTCCCATAAATTATTTTATTTGTATTATTTATGTTTAAAATGTTTAGCACAATGTAGTTTTGAAACATCTCTTTTTAGCTCCATAAAAGCTTACTAAATTTTAATATGAAAATTTTTGTTCTTGTGATATTGTTTAGAATTCTGACATTATATATATATTATATTAATGAAACATAAAAATAAAGAAACACTATTAACAATGTAACAAATTAACACTAATAATAAAAGTAGATAAAGATAAAACACAGAGAAAGAGTCACACTTGAAACTGCTATATTTCGAACTACTGCGAGTTCTTCAATGGCAAGAAGCTAGACTGCGAGTTCTTGCCATTGAAGAACTCGCAGTACGAAATATAGCAGTTTCAAGTGTGACTCTTTCTCTGTGTTTTATCTTTATCTACTTTTATTATTAGTGTTAATTTATATATATATATATATATATATATATATATATATATATATATAAACTCATAAAAAACACTCAGAGTGCAATATAAAAAGGTTCACATAAAATTTCACACTAAAAACCGTAAAATTGAACACTAAAATCACACTATATTTCGAGCTTGGCTCTTGGTCACGTGATGAAAATGAGTTCATTTTCATCACGTGACCAAGAGCCAAGCTCGAAATATA